>BQNB010000363.1:0-147717 GCA_026074375.1 Tanacetum coccineum | reverse complement strand
GCCTTGGTCAAGGGCATTCGGTTAGGATCTGTAATAGGGTTGCTATATAAGTGTATACTATTTGACGAATCAACAACCAATTTCTTTAAAAAAACAACACCAAATTACATAAAGCTACAACCTTTTCAATACCTTTTATCAAGAATCATATGTGTGTGTAACCTCACACATACTCAATTTCAAAGACACCATTTCATCACAAAATTATGTAATATTTAATACACATAATTGGCCTAAAAGTTCTGTAAATATCAATACACTAACCGTTTGTGTAATTGCTGCCGTTTGTGTAAATGTGTAATCGATGTTGCCGATGCACTTAATCGGTGGATTGAATCTTCTAATCTTCTCCATCTTCGGGGATTTGCATGTGTGTTTTGTGTGTGATGAGGTGGTGGGTTTGTAAACAGGGTTTGGTTTTTGGATTACAGGTGGTGTTATGGAAGAATGGGAGAGATGAATTGGTGTACACGTATGAGGGGAGGAAGAGAAGAGAGACACGTGCCCACTCCAAAACCCGGGACAATATTACTACGACCCGGAATAAAAAGGGTCGGGCGGGTTTTTTCAATAACTGCATTTAAGGCATGCATCGGGATTAAGATCCTGCTCTTTAGTATTAAAGGAGTAATAATCATGGAATACGACTGCAATGGTTGTATGACTTAATATGGTTATAGCTTTTGTTTACTATGTTCACTATATATTGCGCATCATGATATACACTCTTCCATTTGGTTCCTTCTTTGAATTTATGAATGAAACATGAAATCCATTTTAAGCTATCATATTTACGGTCTTGTGTGGTGAAGCATTATTTAGGTTACCATAACCTTTAATATTTAACCAACCATGAGCATAAAATATTCTAATGCAACCATATATGAATAACATGCTTTTACTTATATTTAGAATCAAATTGGAGATTTGTACATGAATGACATTTTTGAGACATTGATAGTTTATTAGTTTAGGTTTATTTATGCGTTTTTGTTAAGCACATTAACTTCTTGAAGTATAAGTAAAATTTTATGTGTTGCAATTTAGTCCTATTGTTGATGTTGGGTTTTAAGGTTGCACGCCAAAAAATTTTGAGTATGCCTGAATGAATAATATTTTTTTATTGGTATGTGTGTTTTGTGAAGGTGGTGTGAGCATTAGCCGATGACTTTGGCTTAGGGATATTTGACGTGGTGTTTTGAGACAATATGCAGTTTATCAGGTTAGTTTTAAACCGAAGAAGATTAAAATTGCTCTTTTAAAACTGAAACTTGGTTTAGAATTAGATGCCTGAATCATAGGTTCGTTTATTACAATGATGTATGAAGGCTATATTAAATTATTATGTAGAAAAAAGTCTCATGGACTAAATATTTATGAATAGCAACCTATCTTATTTGTCCCTTATCCTATAGTTAACCATCTTTTATTTGTTGAGCATATAAAGAACTATATTAGATGGCTATTTTGTTAGAGCTCATAGTATTCGATCAATTCTAATGAGGCATTATTTGTTTAAAATTGGGAAAGTCCTACATAGGATGAACGGGTAAGGTCGGTTTGGCCGTAAAGTCCTACATACTCCAATGACTTGATTAACCTGTGCTCTCTCAAAGTCTTGATCATTGTTAAATCAATTTTTCTCTGAGTTCCCTTTTTGAGTATTTCCCTAACCTTTTTTGTTCATGTTCTTTAACGAAAGAAAGAATTATAGCTACATTCATCTGTATTAAGTTGTAGTAGATTGAATGGTTAACACTAATTGTGTTGTTATCTTTTTAGTTCATATCAAATCATTACATTTATGCATATGCCCTGGCTCGAATGGTGCTAATATCCAAGAATTAGGACATGAGAAGTTTAGCAGTTGAAATTTGGAATACACATTCCATATTCGAAATGTTTTGGTATCTATTTATGCAATACAGTGGATCAATTGGTTTCAAGATGTTAACTCTTATTAGGGGGTGCTTTCTACCAATATAAATAATAAGATACGTGGTGCTACAGCCCAATCATGTTTACGAGTTTTTGTTATAATATTTCAGCTAAAGATTTATGTTTAATGTGTTCATGGCAGCATGTTGATACCATAAGTCCCTAAAGTATCTGATTTCTACAATGTTGCCGGACCTGCACAAGGCGGGACGTTTAGTGTTGGTGAAGGAGGGTGTCGTGCTTTGGCATCATGTATATACCATTAAGTCCCTAAAGTATCTGAATTTTGCAATGTTACAATGTAATATATCTATTTCTGCAATGTTCCAGAGGAATAGGAGATAGGTCTTGGTTTATTGTTTGTATCTTTGTTTATGTTAGTAGATCACTTCGAGCCTGTTAAGAGTATTTGATGGGCTCCTTTGGCTTGACACAACACCAGAGTTGTGTGTGGGTTACTAAAGCCCAAAATGTTACACACTATTCAGTTGCTTTACTTTTGTAGTGAACTAGGATTAAGGAGGTGAGAATTTGAGTAACTCCACAACTTTGGGGGGAAATATTTTATGACGAGTGCTTAGCTACAGGTTTTGAGCAAAAGCAAAACAAATATACAACGACTATTAGCACAAAATTTATTGTTCCTACGATCATTAATATTATAGTTTCTTGACCAGTGGATCCTATTTTTCTTTTATTAGGGAATGATTCTGTTTATTTGTTTGTAATTGGTTGTGTGTTACATATGCATGTATTCTCAAACTAAATTGTTTGAGTTAATAACAAAACCGTAAAACGTTAGTAACTAGAAATAATATATAGTATGCAATGCTCGTGAGTTCTTTATCTTCATAGTTTAAATGTAAACTTTATTAAGTTACATATGCTTTTATAAACATTTAACATATAGTGATGTTCCTAAATAGCTCGTGTATTACACGGGTTTTAAACTAGTATCAAATAATTTAAATATTTTTAGGGGGTGTTTACTAAATTAAGTGGTTTCATATGAACCTCTTAATTAGCCTCTTATTGGGGAGAGAGAAGCTTTAAAGCTTCCCCCAATTCAGATGTATTAAGGGTTTGGGCCCATAATTTTTTTCCACTAAAAAGAAAAGAAACACCAAAGAATAAGAGTATCTGATTTAACTTTTCTCGTAAAGATAAACATATAATGATTCCCCAATTAAGATGCATTAAAGGTTTGGGCCCACAATTCTTTTTCGGGTGTTACTATTCGCACTCCGTCAAATCAACAGTCATTTACAAGTTGCTATTTGTCTATTTTTATTTATATATCAAGTCACCAATTTAAATTTTGTTTACAGCTTCTATTATTTTTGTTCAGGAGTTAAATACATGTTTGGTCCTTGTGGTTATGGCCAAATTTCATGTTACGTCCTAGTAAGTCGATAATTACACCAGACGTCCCTGTGGTTGACCAAAAAGAGTTGACCGGTCCTTTGACCTTTTTCCATCCATTTTTCATTAACGGCAGGGGAAAATGACTATGATACCCTCATGGACCATTTGTGTAACAAATACTTTTTCGAATTATTTATTTATTTATTGTATTTCTTTTCTATAACTAAAATTCATCATGTCTCTTTTTTGTTAATCTTTTTTGTTCATCCTCCATTACCACCGCGTCCTATTCATCTACCAATAACACCAACTCGTCCACGTCCTATTCCTTTCCTAGGATGATACTCCACATTCCTCTGAGTTTCCTTATCTCGAGCATTTGAACTTGAAGAAGTAAAACAATTTGTTGAATCTCCTGAATTTGGCTCCCAAGTAGACGACATCCAGCTTATTTGTTGACTACCAACAAAGCTATTGCTCCCTGATGATTCTTGTTCTTCAGCTTTCACATCACCACCGCGTCTCACAGTCACATACTTGTGGAGACTCGGCTCCATCATATCATCATTAACTGCCTTCTCAGACTCCAAGAGATTTTCTTTCTTGAAATTGTTAGATCTAGTGGTGGAGTTGAGGTCAGCTACAACTTCAAGAATCGAGCACGCCTTGCTGACACAAGCTGGGATGCAAAATGCTGGCGGCGGTGTGTTGGTTGCAGCGGTGGAGGCAGTGGTGATGATGGGGATTTTTTGGTGGAAATTTTGGACGTCTTCAAGCAATAAACTAGCATAGGATGTTGGGTTAGGGCCTAAGTTTAGTAAGGTTTCGGGATTAATGTCTAGCTCTTGATATAGTCTTGAAGACCTGGTTTGTGATACTATTTTCTCGACTCAGGTTTTAGCCTCATCAATAACTGGTTCGTCTTAAGATAGTCTTACGGAACATGATGATCTTCCACAGGTTCGTCTCACTATTCTTCCATCTCACTATAATTGAAGATTGAACTTGGGGTGATTGTGAGACGTGGTGGGGAGGAGTCCGGTGTGGATAAGTCGGAGTTACGGTGGTCAGAGCCTTAGGGTTTGAATTGTTGGAATCTGAGTTGGGGTGACAGTGTTAGGATTTATGAACTAGTTAAACCATTAACTACGAGTACGCAACGGATGGATCTAGTTTTAGCATATAGATTAACACATAATAAAAGTAAACGATTACTTACCTTTTGATCTTGAACTTGAAACGAAGTAGTGGTTAAATTACCACCTCTACGGTTGCTCACACAAACACGTCAATCAAGTATGCCCAGATTGCTAGTCTAGATCTCCACGAACCAAACACCCTGTGTCTTGAATCAATAACCAAACGCACCCTCATGAGTATAACCAAAAATTTGTAAGCCCTATTTAGGGTTTGTACCGAATTCGGTTGAATAGAAAACCAAGAACCGAAAAACCCTAGTTAGGGTTTTTAACTTCGTCAAGCAAGGAGTGAAGCTAACGAACACCTTTGTTGTTGATCTTGTATAGTCGAGCTAGGAGTACAAGAGGAACCGAAAACACTAAAAGGGTTTTAGTTGATTTTGGTTGAGGGAAAAGAAGAACCGAAAAGCCTTATATGGGGAAATTCGATAGTGGTTTTATAGTGAGAGGAGAGCACCAATTTGTGTGTGTTTTAGGGTTGTAGAGTGAAATGATTATGAGGGCTAGGGGTTGGTGTATATATACAACCCAAACCCTAGTTCTAGATAAACTAGAATTCCCCAAATCCTAATCACATAACAACTCTTACCCTTATCTCCAAAATTACAAAACACCATTCTAGAAACCTATAGGGGCCGGTTACAATAAAGGACCCCCTAAGGTTTGGGTTTTGTCCAATTTAGTCCCTTGGTTTATTATTTAAATATTCGTTACGTCAGTTATTAAAAGCAATGTTAACTAACAATTATTTAAATGTATTTCGTGAAGCAAACCATACTCTTCGTATTTTAAACGTGTGTGCCCCTAATAAGCTCACGTATTTCTGACGTATAAAACGTGGAACCAACAACCATATTCTAACAGCTCCCACTTGGGAGTTGGAGTAGCAGTCTGCATTTATAATGACAATGAAAACGTCTAGCAACACTCGCATTGCCTTTAAATTAGAAATGCTTGCGATAAAGTTTCAAGAACAATCTCAACTCAATGGTTATGTATTACTTGCTATTATCATCCCTTTATTACAGATACCGTTAAACCATGGATATAGATCCTAACTCATTCCATATAGTTTAACTACTTAGATTCTCGTTATAGAAGTTAATTTAGATATACCAAAAGTAATTAAGAATCATCTTAAATTACCCTTTGGGTACGGCCATACAATTATCTGATTAATTTTGGAGAGGCGCCATGGTATCTTTCTGCACATATCAAGTGGAGGAACAAATTCTTTATTGACTACAAGTGTCGTGGATGCTGCTTCTCATCACTTCCAAAAATAGCCTTTATAACTACCATTTTCAGGTTAGCATTTGACTTATAATCAAAAAGTGATATCCACACATGCAGAACTTGTTTGTATCTCAAGTCTAAGGATGACTTAGTTAAACCATTTTCGATATCTTTCTCATGACGAGGATCCAAAAGTAAATATTCGAAGGTTGGGGTGTCCAATATGCATCCCTTATGAATACACATGAGTTTGGCGGGAACAATCCATATATTCAAGGAATATAACCAACACTCATATTTATCTTATGTAACAATATTCCCATATTGTTAACTGACAATGGACATATTTAGAATGATAAAATCATTCAAGGATTAAACATGCAAATATAGGATAACAATTATTATATGTATGAATGACAAATACCACGTATCTTTATTCATCAGAAAGTAAAAATTGTCTTACAATTTCAATTATCCAAATACTAGAACAGATATGCATGAAACTAATTAGCAAGTTGAAGTCCAATCTCAACTCTTTCTTTACAAGATAGCTAAATAGTTATTTGAGTAAACTTTCTGAATACTTGTTTCAAATTCACAAATTTGTGAAGGATTTGAATGATATGATGAGTGTCGTATGTCTATTTGCATACTATTGCAAGTTATCATAGTATGGAAATGTGACAGTACCTTTAATGGGGTATTTGAAGTCAACAACATACCTATCTCAGACAGTCATCTTTACAATTTCTTAAAATGTAAAGTATTATCATTCTTTAATGTGTAATGCAACAATGCTCTTAGCTGAGCATATCTAGTTAGTAGATTTATCATAAAAGATGAAATTCTACTTTAACTAGGATTGATTATTCTCTAGCATCGTGTGTACACAAACAACACTATGCCTTATATAATTCGTAAACATTTGTTTTAACAGTCATCTAAATCACTCTCAATTAGATATTGTTGCTATCTGTCATCTAAACACTCTCAATTAGATATTGTTGTTGTTAGCTTATCTTGCTCTTGTGCAAAAGTAACAACCAGTCTCATACACAATATAAAATATACATGATGAAAGGTTTCCATCCATGTATTAAATTATCTCAAGTGAAATATATCATTTAAGACTTGCTTCAATGATGTATTGCATTGTGTTGGACTTAATTTCCGCATATGTTTATTTCATTAAACATTTATTCCAAGGTCGTTTGTTTTATTTCCTAAATTCCCAAGTGAAGTTTCATTCCAATCTCAAGGATTAACATCTAGCTTAGATGGAATGATACCTTCAATATGTTACACAACATATGAATTTTAAGGAAAAACATAGTGCTCCCACTTGATGTCAGGTATACTCAGGAGTTATCTTAATTTAATCACAGCCAGAAATTAATGATACATAAACAAGCACAACAGTCAAATGACGCTCAAACTCTAGATGATCCTGAGTGTTTCATTTATACCTCTCACAGACAACCCCACTACATTGTGATAAACTTAACAGATCTCGGCTACTAGATGCATAATCTAATTACACTTGGATTCATCTTTTATTTGTAATTCTTTATATAGATTTCTTTTAAACTCATAACCCTTTTTGATTACACACCGTCCTCGCAAAGGTAATCATAAAGAAAAGAGTTATAAAACTTAATTGTCATATTACAAATATAGACTCATAACCCTTTTGATTACACATCGTCCTCGCAAGGTAATCATTAAGGAAAGAGTTATGATCCTTAATTTGCCATATTGTAGATTCAAGAAAACCTGTATGACAATTAATTATCTTTATATAATTAATGTGTGTAGAAAAGAAAGATTTAATCATAGTCAATTGCTTGAGTAATATTAAAAAACTCTTGTCTTCAGTCAAGCATTAATTTGTATACAATCTAGTCCTTATGAGACTTTCTTCAAAAGAAACTCATTCTAACCTTACATTTTAATTGTTTGGTAAAAGATCAATCAATCTCAAAAATTGATTATCTTTTAAGGACTGCATCTTTTCATTCATAGTTTTAAAATATTTATCAGATCCAAGATGTGATAATTCATCTTATTAGTTAACAGGTTTATTATGACCCTATAACTTATATTCCTCAACATTGATATTAAAATATCATTCCAAGTGATGAGGTATCCTTGCGGATTTATGAATGAGATTACATTATACTTTGATTCAAAATTTACATGTTTAACCTTAGTATAACATCAGCAAGTGTATTCAGAAGGTTATGTATTTTTGTTCTTGAATATCTTTAACATCTATAGATGCTCCAACTTACTTTTGTAAGTATAGACAATTCTCTAAATACTAAGTATTTAAAACAACAATAAATTGTTCTTAATTGGGACATATAAAATACATCTTACAGTTCTAGCTTGTTAATAATATGCTTCATAAGATATTAACAAGTTTTAAAACATTAATAAACACATAATGGGATTCATCCCAATCCATATATAGATAATGTCTTGAATACCTTTTTGGTTGAAAACAAATTAGGTGTATCCATGACACATGCAATTTTCTAACCTTGATAGATTTTGGAGGTAAAGCAAATAAAGTTATCAGAAATCAAACAATATGAATATAGTTTGTTTCAACACATTAAACATACATTAATAATGTGGTATTCTATGAGTATTGGGATTGTGAGACTATATCACAATCCCTTAGATAACTTAATTCCTCTTTAGGTCAAATACTTACCAATAGGGTTGAGCCATATTGAATACAAAGTATTATAAAACCAAGTGCATGCTATAACGTATATTTCTTGAATAGTACAATAATCACTATGTTCAAGTGTTTTTCAAAAAACAGAACATGTCAAGTATACATTACAAGTCATTAAATAATTCAAGGACATCATGTTTATGTGTTAACAAGAAGACACAACAATTTTACTACTTACTTTATGTTATCAGTCATTGATAAATTCAAGGACTTTATATTTATGTCTTAACCAGAAAACATAATTATAGTAACTAAAGTAGTTATGATCGTAAACTCTTAAGTTTAATAGTAATTTCAAGTTAATTTTATACTTCATAATTATGATTATATAATTAACCATAATCCAATATTGACTAAAGCAAGATTCAAAAATGTTGAAGTAGCTTTTACATTATATCTTGACATTTAAATGTAATAGGGCAACAAACATCTTGTGTGTTTAAGTCCTAGTAGAATTATTAGCTTTCTTACCTTGCGGTCAAGAGAAACCAATAATCATATTTTTATATGTTGTTCCTTGCACACTTAAGAGATCTCCCACTTTTGTATGGCATAACATTATTTAAAAACCATACGACAAGTACTGCGATTGTAATAAACAAAGACAGTGTCAATATATATCTTACAATAGATTTTGAACCATAACGGTAAATAAGAAATTGTAGATATATTATTCCTATAGTATAACGTTCAAAAACAACATCAGAAAGGCAACGTGTTATCTATAAAATAAAATGCAATTTTCCTTAAAACTACGGTAGTTCTTATTCGGAAAGTAATAAATTATTTCAAAGCAAGCTAGAAATAATATGGGCAACTAACAAGGAATAAATCTTGTAGCTCCCACTATATTTGACAACATTACATGAATGTCTTTTCAGTAATAAAACGCAAGCCACTGGATTTGTCGCAACATAGTAAGCTGTATATATCACCATATGAAAGTAAATAGGCATTTATTTACTTTTCTACTCTCTTATAAATGCCTACAAGATGCAATGTACTTAGGTATATGAACAGATTAATATGAAGTTCTACATATGTTAGTTAGGGACTAGCCATTCATGCTTTCATTAACTTGAACATTTAGCATGAAATTCCTCTTTAATCGATCTGCCTAGCCACAAGGGTGTTTGGTATTCACTATTTTATACATATCTTTTACCTTGAAAAACGAACCCAAAAGACCAAAAACATAATTGAAATGGCAAATATATGCTTGTTTTTGTGTTTGTGTATGTGCAGGTACGAATATCAAGAAAAAAAACAAAAATAAAGATAAAGCAGACAAAACCAAGCACGGGATCAGAAAGAGCGGGAGAAAACGAGTCCAACGGTGTTATCGGATTTTAGTGGGCCAGCCCGTAACCCACTTAACGGGCCGGACCAACCCATTATGATCTTAGCCCAAATTGAGCCCAACAAGAAAGTAAAAAATCTGGTATATAAATTAAAGTGATATCACCATGACATCATTGTCATGTGCAATGAAATTAAAAGGAAAGAAGGCATGTGACTTCCTACTATGATAAAAAGAGGCAAATCAAAATATGACACGTGGCGAAGAAAAGTTTTCATTTCATTTATATATCAATGGAAGTAAGCAGCACATGGAGTAATATTAATTCACAAATGGCATGTGCAATGAAATAAATGAGTTGAGGTCACGTGAGGCTCCACTCACTTGAAATGGCAAATAGGCATATATACACGATGCTAGGAACAACGGTTATAACTACTCAAATCAATTCACATAAACATGCAAAAAGTTGATCCAACAATTTATCAACAAAGCGAATAAATGAAGCAATGAAAGTCCACTGGGGAGCATTCTACCTGTTGGATTACAACATTTGCATCTCTCATACCGTGTGGCAGTCAAATACCACTCAATGATTGCTACTCACTTCCCTTAGAGAATGAACCGAATTACAAAATCACCCCTCTCTCACCCTTTATAACCAACTCGCCACCCCTTACTTTTTAGTTAGTTAGTCTTTATTTTTTTTTTTTTTAGTTTAGTTTTTATAGTTTTTTTAGCTTATTTTAATAGATGCTTGATTTCAGTATTTTTTCAACTTAATGAAGTTTACATTCCAGCCTTATTTGTAAAATTGTGCTTATTGATATAAAATAAAGTGTTTGTTGTTTGGCTTATATCTACCCGAGGCTCTTGATACCAAATGTCGGAATCCAAATAATCACTTCCACTTCATAATGATGAACAAGAAAATAAGCTAGGAGATGAGAAGAATTGTAGAGAGAGAAACTAGAAATTGGGAGGATTACTTGCAAAATGAAATGTTTACAAATGAACCAACAACCCTCTCTCCACACATGGAGAGGGGTTTATATACCCTAGATGGGCCGGCCTTAAAAGGCTTAGTGGGCTGAGGGTTTGTCTTGGGTTGGGCTCGAGTTTACTTGGGCTTTCGCCCGATACACGTGACCTATTAGATTACATTAAATGAGCCCAATACCCGTTCTAGCCTATTACAACATTTAATATATAAATGACCGAGACCTAATATTCCAAATGAACGAACTTCTCGTTCGACTCAATATTTTTGAGGCTAACATAACTTAATTCTCTTTAGGTCAAATACTTACCAATTAGGTCGAGCCAAATTGAATACACAGTATTTTAAAACTAAGTGCATGCTATAACGTATATTTCTTTAAATAGTTCTAGAACTCTATGTTCATGTATTTACAAGAAAACAGAACATGTCAAGAATACGTTATAAGTCTTTGAATAATTCAAGAACTTCATGTTTATGTCCTAACAAGAAGACATAACAAGTTTACTGCTTACTTTATGTTATAAGTCATTGATAAATTCAAGGACTTTATATTTATGTCTTTACAATAAAACATAATTATAGTAACTAAAGTAATTATGAACGCATACTCTTGAGTTCAATAGTAATTTCAAGTTAATTTTATACTTCATAATTATGATTATATAATTAACCATTATTATATTGACTAAAACATGTAGTCAATAAGTTGAAGTAGCTTAATATTATATCTTGACCTTTAAATGTAATAGGGCAACAAACATCTTGTGTATTTAAGTCTTAGTAGAATTATTAGCTTTCTTACCTTGCGGTCAAAAGAAACCAATAATCATATTGTTATATGTTGTTTCTTGCACACACTTAAGACTTCTCTAGCTTGTGTGCGACACAACATTATTTAATGTAGACAAACAATACGACAAGCGCTCGATTGTATAAACAATATGATAGTGTCATAGATATTACAAGTAGATTTCAAACCATAACGTTTAATAAGGAATTGTGGATTATTATTCTATAGATAACATTTCAGAAAGCAACATCAAAAAGGCAACGTGTTATCTTATAAATAAAATGCAATTTTCCTTAAAACTATAGTAGTTCATATTCAGAAAGTAATAAATTATTTCAAAGCAAGCTAGAAATAATATGGGCAACTAACAAGGAATTAAAGCTTGCAGCTCCCACTGAATTTGACAACATTACATGAATGTCATTTCAGTAATAAAACACAAGTCTCCCACTGGATTTGTCAACATTGTATGTGTTACATCACTAGTAGAAAGCAAATAGCGATTTATTTACTTTCCTATTCTCTTAGAATGCTGCCTACAAGTAGCAATGTACTTCGGTATTGAACAGAGTATATGAAGTTCTACTTATGTAGATGATGCACTAGCCATTCATGCTTTCATCAACTTGAACATTTAGCATGCAATTCCTCCTTTATCGGTCTGCCTAGCCACAAGGGTTTTTAGCACTATAAGGAATGAAGTGAGTCCAAGAAAAAATACCTAGAAGAACTGCTAGCAATTTTCTTTACTTGCTGCGGTTTATTAAGAAATCCTCTTATTAACATTTAAAACTCATACATCGTCTTGACAAGTGCAAGATGTCATTATTTTTGGTAGCTATAGACAAAATGTACTTTAGTTACACAAAATATTTTATCTTTTAAAGATTTCAGAACCGACAAAGAATGAAAGATTGAAAGTGAGTTTAAATATAATGAGAAAAATTCAATTATAACCATATCTTAGTTTTGTCAAGAAAAAAGAAGAGATAGGAGTAAGTCTCACTCTTCTTTACCAGGAAAAGAGACTATGTTTGTCTTAAGAAAAACAAACATTTGTTTACGAATTATGTTGCAATAACACAATTAATCAGAACATAGAAAGTTCAATTTAGTATTTTCGATAATTTATTTTTTTTAGAAATTAACTACCCATTGTTTTAAATAAAACAATTAATTTACTAAAAGACTAAGATTCAACTTGAACTCCCACTTATTACAGAAGGTCTGACAAACTAGTAAAAAAATAGGGCAAGAGGTAAGTGGCGTGCGTTAATTTTATTAAAATGCAACTCTTAGATTTATGAGGCACGTGACATTAGTAACATATATAATAATGTCATGTAATCTTATGCCTAGGGTCCAAGGTCTGACCAAGCATACTCTATTAAGTCAACCAAAGTTAGAACATGCAAAAATTGACATAGATCTGACCTATGAAAAAATTTGCCTTGGGTTGGAATTAACCGTAGGTCTGACCAGAGAGAAAAGACCAAATGCAAGTGTTCTTAGATTGGCTGGCATAGACTTAAAATTTCACATAAAGGTATACACATAAGTTTAAAAAAACATGTGTCAAATAGTGTACAAAGAAGCATGCAAAACATATTTGTAACAATAGCTAAGGAAAACGATTTGTTAACTTAGTTTTTAGGTGTGCTAATATCATGGGAAACATTACAAATTGACCAAACCCTATATGTGTCCGAAGACACAAGTTCTTCTAATAATTGCCTCATATGCCGAAACATGTAGTGGAGTGGGAAAAGATTAAAGGTCAATTTAACCCTAGAAGTCCACTAAAGCCATGCAAATCATGGTACAGTAGTGATTCATCATATGATAAAAGAAAAAAAAACTTTAGATTTCAAAAAAAACAAGTTTCATAGTTTAATGTCCGTATTACTTTGTCTAAAAATGATTTTTACAAATACCACACAGCAAGTCACAAGGAATTTCTAATTATGTGTGTAATTTAACAGACAAAATTAAATCATACTTCAAGTTTAACTTATCGCCGGATTCTTCGAGTATATTATCCACACCTCGATAAGTTTTACAAGAACCTTGATTTAATTAAAACATGTTTCACTTTAAGTATTAGTCCGTTTACGATTTCAAAAATTCTTTTGCATATAGTATCAAGTCACATGAAATATAACATATAAGCACATAAACAGACAGAATGAGGGGATGAGGTGAAGACAGACTCTATATCGAAAGCATTAAATCATATAATACTTTGAGTTCTCAAAACGAGTCTTCCTCAAACGGAGAACCAAAAGACTCTCACTAGGTTTTCAGCTTAGTACCTATATCGCCACATGCATCATATAATATAATTGCGTGAGTCTTAAGGCCGAAAAAAGAAAAGAATAGAAAAACAAACACTTAATTAACTTTTAATTTTAGATCTATTCGTTTTCAATCTTTATTAACTAGTAATAATTATCAAGATTCTAGGTTTTATTTATTCTTTATGGCAAGAATTGCATATTGTTGCCATAATTTTCAATTAAAACAATAAATAAGAGTTTTCTAAGCGGATCTAACGTGTTATATAAGTGTGTAACCCATAACACCAAACTAGGTTGGATCGTGATGCCACTGTTGGGATTTTAGAAACTAGTTAACCATTTAACTACGAGTACACAACGGATGGATCTAGTTTGATATCAAGAATTAACACACAAATAAAGTAAGAAATACTAACCTTTATGTTTAATGACAAAAGTCAATAAACGAGAATCTTGATCTTGAAATATTTAGTGACTAAATTACCACATCTACGGTTTCTCACATAACACGTCAAACAAGCACGCTACAATGCTAGTTGTTAATTCACGAATAACACCACAAACAAACTAGGATTTGGTGTTCTTGATAAAACCTTGATCGGATCCCATAAAGATAGAAACATTCGATCGTACGTACATAAAAGATAAAGCCAATTCGGATATGCATATATATTACTACAACATTCGTAACATGAATAGGATGTGTAAACATGCATGTAGAAAAGCATACCGAATGATGTTTAAGTACATTGCATGCATCAGATTGGTATATGGATCATTAATTGTGTCATAGGACCTTTTAAGGGTATATGTGAATGTCGTATGTGTTGGAACGAGTCTGTCTTATGAGGTAGAGGATGGGGTGTTTATATAGCACATCAACCCTAGTTGTAGATAAACTAGGAAACAAATAATTCCTTAGTTAATCACAATTCATAATCCTTATCGAGAAAAGTTCATTTGAGGACAGGTTTCTACCGACATGCTAAGGGACAAATCCTCACCATTCGTTTAGGTTTGATCTAATAGTGGAAATTAATCTAAGATTTAATTTTATTTAATGGATAAGATTAAACCTTAAAAAACATCCACCACCCCTTCTTACCTTTGTGTTTTTTAATTAAAACACACTATTTTTTTAAATTACATATCGCAAAAACCATAAAACGTTAAGATACATAAATTACACCATCGCGACGAGCATTTAATTATCTTTCAATAGAGGGGCACTTTCATATACTTTCGACAAACTTTTTTTAAATATTTTTTTGAAATTTTTTGTTTTTTCTCGGTGCAGTATTTTTTTTTGATATATCACGTGTGATATTACACTAATATGTAAGTTTGAACACTTCACATGCTTTCGTAAAACGGGTATAATATTTGTGTGAAACTCTAACAGATTCATCGTTATTGACATTGAAAAGTACACATTCTTAGCTTTCCAAACATTTATCACACATAATTTTTGGACCTTCAAATCAAAACACTTTATTTATAGAAGTTGGTGAATAACCAGGAATTTTATTTTTTATAATCAAACCCTTTTGAAGCATCACATGTGATATAACATATCTGTAAGTTTGATCACTCAACATGATGTCATGAAATGAACATAAATATTTGTGTAAAACATTAAATGATTTATCATGTTTGACATTAAAAAATAAACATCATTAGCATTCTAACCATATATCAAACATAATTTGTGAAAATTAAACTAAAACACTATTTTCTCACAAAACTATATTTTAACCCTTTTAATCCTACTAACAGTATAATATCACAAGTGATAGATAACAATGATTATATGTTAAAAATTTCAAAAATAACCACAGTTAGTGTCACATATATATAGGGAAGGGTTATTGTGGTGTAGTACCTTAAAGTTGTTAAAATAAAAAGTGATTTTAACCGTTGAATCTATTAATTGACATATGATTTAATTAATAGTAGATACATGACATTAAATCTTATACATAAAAATTAATGTATAACCACTAAAAAACGTATTACGTAACTATTTATAGCCGATACATCTGATACATAGTTTTGCTTCACAAAAGACTATTAATAAAAATAAATATTTTATTCTCAAATTCAGTGATACACTTTTATAAGTTACATCCGAGTTAACAAACAATTGTTAAACCATGATAAACAACTGACACACAAGGAACCGGTAATATTAAAAACCTCGAACCAACTGCTCGTACACGAACCAAAACCTCTAACAACTCGTACACGAACCAACAACTCGTACACGGACCAACAACTAATTAATAAATATGACATTTGTCCAATTTACATTACTACTCACTTTAACAACTTTATACCTTGTGGTTGGGGATTTAAGGTTTTTTGTATAAGGTTTAGTGGTTAGGGGTTTAAGGTTTTTGGTATAGATTTTAAAGTTTATGTATATATCACTTTTGATATTATACCTAGTGGTTAGGGATTTAGGGTTTTTGGTATAGGTTTATGGTTAGGGGTTTAGAGTTTTTGGTCTATATTTTAAAGTTTATGTATATATCACTTGTGATATTATACCTAGTTGTAAAGGGTTTAAGGTTTTTGGTATAGGGTTTCATGGTTAGGGATTTAGGAGTTTTTGGTATAGATTTTAAAGTTTATGTATATATCACTTGTGATATTATACATAGTGGTTAGGTGTTTAAGGTTTTTGGTATAGGATTTAGTGGTTAGGGATTTAGGGTTTTTGGTATAAGGTTTAGAGGTTAGGGGTTTATGGTTTTTGGTATAGGTTTTAAAGTTTATGTATGCACCACTTATGATATTAAACCTAGTGGTTAGGGGTTAGGATTTTTGGTATAGGGTTTAGTGGTTAAGGGTTTTTGGTATAGATTTTAATGTTTATGTATATATCACTTGTGATATTATACCTAGTGGTTAAGGATTTAGGGTTTTGGGTATAGGGTCTAATGATTAGGGGTTTAAGGTTTTTGGTATATATTTTATAATTTATGTATATATCACTTATAATATTATACCTAATGGTTAGGGGTTTACGGTTTTTGTATAAGGTTTAATGGTTACGGGTTTAGGATTTTTGGTATAGGGTTTAGTGGTTAGGGGTTTAAGGTTTAGTGGTTAGGGAGGTGGGTTTAGGGTTTTTTGTATAAGGTTTAGTGGTTAGGTGTTTAGAGTTTTTGGTATATGGTTGAGTGGTTAGGGGTTTAGGGTTTAGGATTTTTGGTATAGGGTTTAGTGGTTAGGGGTTTAGGGTTTTAATATAGGTTTTAAAGTTTATGTATACATCACTTGTGATATTATTATACCTAGTGGTTAGGAGTTTAGGGTTTTTGGTATGGGTTTTAAAGTTTATGTATATATCACTTGTGATATAACACCTAGTGGTTATGGGTTTAGGATTTTTGGTATACGGTTTAGTTGTTAGTGGTTTAGGGTTTTTGGTATAATATCAGTGATAGATAACGTATGAAAACGGAAAAAATCGTTTGATAACTGCCAAAAACGTCTCCAAACGGCCGAAAACTTTTGAACACGGACGAAAACGTGCAAAAACAGACTAAAACTTGCGAAAACGGACAAGAAAATACAAACGAACGAAAATATACAAAAACAAACGATAACATTAGAAAACGAATGAAAACATAAGAAAACGAACGGAAACGTATGAAAACAGACAAAAACGTATGAAAACGGACGAAAACGTATGCAAACGGACGAAAACATGTGAAACGGAAGAAAACATGCAAAAACGAAAGAAAAAGTGCGAAAACGCAAAAAACATGCGAAAATGCAAAAAACATGCGAAAATGCAAAAAACATGCGAAAGCAGACAAAAATGTACGAAAACATGCGAAAACGTGCGAAAACGTATGAAGACATATGAAAGCTGGCGAAAATGGACGAAAGCTGGTGAAAACGCCCGAAAGCTGGCAAAAACGCGCGAAAGCTGGCGAAACGCGCGAAAGCTGGCAAAACGCCCGAAACCTGGCGAAACGCGCGAAAGCTGATGAAAACGCACGAAAGCTGACTAAAACACGCGAAAACAGACGAAAACGCTTGAATGCGGATGAAAGCGTGCGAAAACGTAAGAAAACGCGCGAAAACGTAAGAAAACGTCCAAAAATGGACGAAAACGTGTGAAAACGAAAGAAAACATGTGAAAGCAGACGAAGACAAAAGAAAAAGTGTGAAGACTGACGAAAACGTGCGAAAATAGACGAAAACGTAGGAAACGTAAAGACCATCGTACTGAGACATAGAACGTGCAAAGAACATCACAAAACCAGAACGAAAAACACGCGAGAAAGGACGAAAAAGTGCGCGATTGAACAAATTATACTCCTAAACACAAATACAAAAGAAAAAAAATTAAAAAAAAAAAAAAAAAAAAAAAAAAAAAATAAACTAAAAACAAAAAAAATAAAAAAAAAAACATTAAAACATAAAAAAAAAAAAAAAAAGAAAAAGAAAAAAAAAAAAAAAAAAAATAAAAAAAAAACACCTACATACTCCCCCTATTGCCACCAATACCCCAGAAAACAGACGAAAACGCGCGAAAGCGTACGAAAACGGGCGAAAGCGGACGAAAAGTACGAAAACGTAAAAAACGTAAAAGTACGTAAAAATGTAAAAAGACGTACAAAATGTCAAAAAAGTCAATTAATTGCAATTTGGGCAAGATTTGCCAACTCTACAAATAATGAGGGAGTGGTTAGTGTGAGTTTTAGTAAGTTTACATTTTTTGGTCCCTCCATGTTTTTTTAATCTTAAATATTGTCTTTTTAATCTAATGAAATGGATGGTTTAGATAAGTCCCTTAATATGTGGGCTAAAACTTTTCCTCAAAATAACTCACCTCAATCTTTATCACGTATCAATTTCAAAATTGATCCAAAACCCCTTCTAGAACCTCCTAGGGGTCGGCCTCCATAAGGGTCCCATTGGGTTCGGGTTTTGTCAATTTTAGTCCTTTCGGTTTATATGTTTAAACACTCGTTAAGTTAGTTATAAAATCATAACGGTAACTAACGTTTAATTATATATTTCGTGAAGCATATTAAACCTTTAATAATAAATATATTAAATGTTTAATAAACGTACTCTTCGTCTCTTGACGTGTGTGCCCCCAATAAGCTCGCGCACTTCTTAGTTGTATAACATGCGTATCCGACTACTATATTCTAACAGAAATGACATCATAAACCGAGCGTTAAATTTGTATCTCCTTTTTGTCAAATAAACTACATTGGATCATAAATCTACGATAAATAATTACTTAAATATTTTTCAAAGCTATATGAATTTGTTTGTATGTGTCACATAGTTAAGAGAGTAAAAATTTAAGACATGTCACATGTATGTTGTAACTTGTAAGTCTAAGTTTTCCAGAATAATTAGTTAGGATCAACTCTAATTTAGTAAATTTCATTACATACAAAACTACAACTAGCATTTCGTTTGCATGCGTTGGACAATAATATAATTGTATCGGGATGCTTTTGTGCGGTTTTCGAGTAACAAATTATGTTGGAATTTTACAAACTAGTTAACCAATTAACTACGAGTACGCAACGGATGGATCTAGTTTGATATCAAGAATTAACACACAAATAAAGTAAGAAACACTAACCGTTATGTTTAATGACAAAAGTCAATTAAACAAGAATCTTAATCTTGAAATCTTTAGTGATTAAATTACCACCTCTATGGTTGCATACACAACACGTCGAACAAGTACGCAACAATGCTAATCGTAACTTCACGTATCTCTAATACCAAGTGTAACACCTTTGTTTCTTGAACCGAAAACCATAAACCCTAGTTTGTAGTAGTATCGAAAATCAAAAAACCCTAATTAGGGTTTTTACCGAAATCAGTAAGGAAAGAAGCCAAGAAACCGAAACCCCAATTTAGGTTCTTGTAGTCATCGAGCTAGGAATACAATAAACCGAAAAACCCTTGAATGGGTTTATATATCGTCGAACTAGTGGAGATCAAACTGCACCAAAAATCCTTTAGGGTTTATTGTCAAAAATCACATGAAGGGGAAAAGAACCAAAAATCCTAAGTTGGGTTCTTTATGCTGTCGAACTAAGGGAGAGCAGAGAAATCGAAAAACCCTAGATGGATTTGATACTGATGTCAAGCAAGGAGAAGTAAGAACCAAAAATCCTAGATTGGATTTTAGGTTCAATCGGTTTTAGAGGAAAAGGGAGAGCACCAAAATTCTTAATAGGTGACTTTAGGTTTTTGTGAATCAATCAATTATGAGGCTAGGGGTAGGTATTTATATAGGCACCAAACCCTAGATCTAGATAAACTAGGAAACCTTTAATTCTCTCCTTATCATAATATCTTTTCCTTAATTATAAAATTGATCCCAAAACCACATTCTAAAAACTCTATGGCCGGCCTCCAATAGGACACCCATACCCTATGGGTTTTGTCAATTTTAGTCCCTTCGGTTTATATATTTAAATACCCGTTAAGTTAGTTAAAATAATAACGGTAACTAACGGTTATTTAAAACATTTCGTGAAGCATATTAAACCTTAATAATAAATAAATATATTATTGTTTAATAAACGTACTCTTCGTGACTTAACATGTGTGCCCCCAATAGGCTCACGTACTTCTTAGTTGTATAACATTTGAATCCAACTATCATATCCCAGCAGCTCCCGCTTGAGAGTTGGAGTAGCAAATCCCATTTATACCAACAATGGAAACGTCTAACAACACTCTTATTGTCATAAACTAGAAATACTTGAGATGTTGTTTCAAGAAAAACTCCCAGCACAATGGTTATGTATTACTTGCTATTATTATCCTTTTGTTACAGATACCGTTAAACCATGGATATGGATCCTAACTTATTCCATATAGTTTAACTATTTAGTTTCTCGTTATAGAAGTTAATTCAGATATACCAAATGTAATTAAGAATCATCTTAAATTACCCTTTGGGTACGGCCATACAATTATCTGATTAATTCTAGAGAGGCGACAATGGTATCATACTGCAATTAGACAATTAGAAGAACAAATTCTTTATTGACTACAAGTGTTGTGGATGCTGCTTCACATCACTTCCTAGAATGACCTTTATAACTACCCTTTTTAGGATAGCGTTTGACTTATAATTAAAAAGTGATATCCACACATGCAGAACTTATTTGTATCTCAAGTCTAAAGATGACTTATTTAACCATTTTTGATATCTTACTCATGACAAGGATCCAAAAGTAAATATTCGAAGGTTGGGGTGTCCAATATGAATCCCTTGTGAATAACATGTGAGTTTGGTGGGAACAATCCACATATTCGAAATGTATAACCAAACACTCACATTTGTCTTAATGTAACAATATTCCCATATTGTTAACCGACAATAGACATATTTAGAATAATAAAATTATTCAAAAATTAAACATGCAAATATAGAATACAGTAGTATAAATGAAACTGATCATACCAGGTGTATCAATTCATTATTTAAATACAACTGCTTTCAGTTCCATTATCCAAATACTATAAACAGATTATGCATACGACTAATTATTAAGTTGAAGTCCAATGTTTCCAACATGCTCAACTCTTTCTGTACAAGAACGCTAAATAGTCATCTGAGTAAACTTTCTGAATACCTGTTTCAAATTCACAAATTGTGAAGGATTTGAATGATATGACGAGTGTCGTATTTGCATACTATTGCAAGTGTCATAGTATGGAAATGTCACAGTACTTTAATGGGGTATTTGTAATCACCAACATACCTATCTTAGAAGTCATCTTTACAGTTGATCACATCTAGTTAGCAGATTTATCATAAACAAGGTTATAAATAGCGTGAGGCGTGGCGTGGCGGCATCATCAAGCCTCACGCCTTAGCGGCTAAGGCGTAGCCTTTGTGTTTTTAAGGCGTGGCTTAAGGCGGCCTAAAATATAAAAATATTTATATATTTATATCATATTTGATATATATTGAGTTTACATAAAGCGTTGTACATATGAATAAAGTTAAGAAACTATCCTTACATGTAATATTCTTCATTTTGAAAAGAAAAAAAAATTGGAGTTGAATCTAAAAGGCTCGCCACGCCTCACGCCTTAGCGCGCCTTATCGCGCCTTTTCACGCCTCTCACGCCACGCCTAGAGTCGACGCCTTGGTCCATTTCGTAACGTGGAGGCCACGCCTCACGCCTTAGCGACGCCTTAGCGCCGCAAAGGCGCACCTTTTAGAACATTGATCATAAATGATGAAATCCTACTTTAACTAGGATTGATTATCCTCAAGCATTAGTGTACACAAACAACACTATGCCTTATATAATTCGTAAACATGTGTCTTAACAGTCATTTAAATACTCTCAATTAGATACTGTTGTTGTCAACTCATCTTGCTTTGTGCAAAAGTAACAACCAGTCTCATACATAATATAATATATATATGATGAATACTTAGTTAAAAACATAAGGTTTCCATTCATGTATTAAATCACCTCAAGTGAACTATATCATTTAAGACTTGCTTCAATGATATATTGCATTATGTTGGACTTAATCACCGTATATGTTTATTTTAATAAACACTGGCTTAAAGACCCGTCTAACGCCGGGTTATGTTTAAAGAGTTATTTTTGTAAGAAATATAGTGTGTGAATAACCAAAAAAATAAAGAACGTAACAATGTTGCATTAATATTTGAAATGATGAATAAGTAATAAGTCAAGTATTCGACAAACAACTAAGTTTTGTAGCAATTAAAATAAGAAACGTCCATGCATTGTCGTCTTTAAACTTGATGGTCTTGAAAAGTATAGTGAGACACATTCAAGTAATATCCAAATGTTCAGTTGCAATCGTATACACAATTGTGTTTGACCTCATTGTATACATTTTAGTTATATAATATGTAAAGTTAATGAAGTTGAATCCACACTAATGATGTTCAATACATTAGTAAGTATTAGTCGATATATTCCAAGGAAAACAACACTTTGCTCACTAATTTATGGATTTGAGCTTACCCAAACATAATTCATATAGCCACACTTGATGGGTAAGAGTGTAACATTTGTTCGTCACACAAATAGCCACCGAGTACCCGCCCCGCATTACGCGGATACCATTCTAGTTGTTAGATAAAAATTAAATAAAGCAATACATCCTTTTTTCTTGAAATACTTCGGAGCTAATGTCTAAAAAAAGCCCTCGTCGTCATGGTCATTTTCAACTTAAATATGAAATAGAGTATACCAACTTGATAAATGTTTTACATTGTAAAGAGTTAGTTGGCTTCAAACATATAAAAATCCAAACACCAATGTTAATTTCTAAAACTTACGAAGAAATATCATTTAAAATCCATGTCACATAGTGGTTTGTGCGTTGAACTCTTTAACGACCTGCTTCCAGTTTCTTCTTTCTCCTACCTGCGCTTCTCCGTTGCGATTATTTTGCCTTTGTCTTGGGACATAATCTCTGAAACGTTACTTGTCGCCATGGTCCTGTAATATACCATAACAAAACATTTAGAGATACAGGTGTACCATACATAAACCTGTAACATGTATCACATCAGAATATATTTGCAAATACAGTATCGAATTAGTATGGATATTTTCTGTTTCGTAACATGTTATGGCAAAACATTTACTTATACATGTGTATATATGCAAATTTGTAATATGTATGGTGGCACGATATTAAGTTTCTAAATTTGAATTTTCCTCCTAAACATCATGTGCAACCCTTTCAATACTAACACGAACATTTACGCATATTGAATGGCAATGTTCAACGTGGCCTTGACAACGTAAGATAAAAAAGTTATCAGTAAAACAACAAAGTAATAATGTAACTTGTTAAAACACTTACTAACATTGTTCTGGTCCCCTCCCCATTAGCCAAGAAAACAAAAGATCTTTTCGTTTATAACATAGCTTCAATGTTGTATTGTTGTTTCTATTGTAATTGCTTTTAAGTACAGGTACATACATCCATAATTGTCTTTAAATTGTTGACAAAAAAATAGTTGTCCACCATGTTTATTGCTTGTTCTTCTTTTATTCCTATATGTTATCTAAGATATTTGTGAGTGCGTTTGTGTTTTGATTATGTTTCCAGAATTGACATTTGAATTGGTAACTATTGGATATCTGATACGGTCCTACCTCAACGGATCTTAATATGAACATTTAGTCATATGGAATGAAGTTGTTTAAAGTAGACGAAACAAAGCAAGTAAAAAAACTTACTACTAAGAGGGGCAGTGACTAATCTAATGTTATATTATTTCCAGTAACTCACTACTAAAAGCTTCCACGATGCACGTATCCGGCCGGTGGACCTGTAACAATAACGAAGGTGATCAGACGAAAATTACATACATTGTGATCGGTTATCAATTACGTTATTAGTGATTACCTGAAGACCCCGATTCCCGAGTTGAACTACTGCTACCTATATTGGGATCAACATCAACCGAGTTGCCCGCAGTATCTGCCAATAACAATAAGACATATAAAACTTGTAAAACTAAAGATTACACAGTAGCGGTAGACGTCTAATGTGAACGGATGATGGAACGATATATTTAAAGAAGAAAAGCAAACTAACACTCCTGTCATACCAACATCGAATATACAATCACCTAAGGAAGAATTCGTAATGATATTGGAAGCAAGTTCCACATTTGGCTGTATCAATGATACAGTACTATCCACTACGCAAGAATGCGCATGAAGTTTAGACCTGCTAACACTACTCCCCACCGCATAATCAGCGTCTCTAACAGGATGCCCTCGATAGTATCAAAAGAAGCTACTTATTAGCAGTTATGGCAAACACTATCCGGATGGCTTTACATGAATGTGGCCGGCATCTGTCAATCTATATAAACGTATAGCCAAACAACGTTCTTAGAAGCATATGCTACTTAGAGAATTTAGTATCGTGAAACTAACCAATAAAAGCTATCATACCTTAATAAAAGGAACCCATAATCGTTCGGATTTCATCACCATGGAATAAATTACATTTCTCAACAATCACGACAGATTCAATATATCCAAACCCTGATCGGAAAAACACAAAAAATGACGGTTAAAACAGAACAAAAACATTCATAACTTAAAAAGCAATATTTTTAACAAAGAAAGGAAAAAAAACTTACTTTGAGAATCGCCAATATGAAAGCATCCTCTTGAAGCCCAGATATTATAAAATTCCTTGACTAAGCTAGCCAAATTCTTTAGACATTATTTTCATTTGGTAATTGTATCGAACACTTGGTGTTCATCATGTAATCGAAGACAATATTCACATCATATGCATATTGAATGGTACAAAACATATGATAAAAATCAAGGTTTTACCTTTATCTCGTCAAGGAAGTTCATTCATCGTTCTTTGTTAACCGCTTAAGGCCTAAAATGAAAACATTGGACAAATACGTGAATCTCCAAATGAATTAAGTTTTTAAAACAAAACCAAATACATACCAAAGCAGATGGATTATAATGATTTAACATAAAAACACAAAAGAATGGGTTCAAGAAAATGAGGAATCTACCTTTTGAAGAACTAATTCTCATCCTAACCAATAAATTGATATCTATACTTGTTCTTTATGGACTGGCCTGTTAAGGCTGCAAAAATCCCAAAATTGAAAACATCCTATTGTTGCTTCTAGAAAAAAGATAAAACACTCACCGGTTTCAAAAGAATTTCTGATTATGATTATACACTACACCCGTTATCAAAACTAAACTAACTAAACTTAAACATGGATTTTGAGAGTAACTCAAGATTAAGGATTCAATATAATTCTTAAAAACATTAATAAATTATGCAAAAGGTTACCTGTTATTGCGTAGAAACTACCAAAATCATCAACTATGTGTTCAAAAACAAAAGAATAGTTCTTTTATGTATTTCTTATAGACTCATATGCGAAGCCTGCAAAATCAAAAGATCAAAACAATATTAGTTCAACCTAAATCAAAATTGATCAACAATTGCAATTACAGATGATGAATATGAATTAATCAGAAACAAAATTAAGGAAATGATGGTTTCTTGTTATACTTACTGGTTTCAATATAGTTTTGTGACGATGATGGTAGGCTAGGAATAATGAATTGTGTTATTAATAGGTTATAAAAAATAGGATGAATCGTAATTAACGATGTAATCAAATTAATTGTAAAAAAAAGGTACCAAAAATAAGGAAGCAGCCATTAAATTCACATATCTGTTTCATCGTTAATCACAAGACTTTCCTAGAAGATTTGGTCAATTGTTTGATGTTTCTAAAATTAAGGAATAAGGCAATTATGGTGGTAGCGAGTTTGTAGATGTGGAATGGAATGATTTGTGTTTTGATTTGATTATTTTTTTAGTGTTTAATTGTAGGCTTGAAAGCATTGTACATACCATATGTGAGAATGATTATGAGGCTGACACGTATGCAAAATTTAATGAGGCTGCATTAGGAGGTTTGTAAAAAAGCTTGTTTTATTATATAATAAAATAGATTTATTTCAAGGTCTTTTATTTTATTTCCTAAATTCCCAAGTGAAGTTTCATTCCAATCTCAAGGATTAACATTTAGCTTTGATGCCATGATGCTTTCAATATGTTACACAACATATGAATTTTAAGGAATAACTTAGTGCTCCCACTTGATGTCAGGTATACTCATGAGTTATTTTAATTTAATCAAAAATCATATTGTAATTATACTTAAGATTTCAGCTCCTAGATGCATGATCTAATCCACATTTGGATTCTTTTATCTTGTATGCTTTATAAAGATTATTTTGAACTCATAACCCCTTTTGATTACACACTGTCCTGGCAAAGGTAATCATTGAGAAAGGAGTTATGAAACCTAGTTGTCATATTTCATATTCATGAAAACATGTATGACAATTAATCATATTTATATAATTAATACATGTAGAAAAGAAAATTTAATCACAGTCAATTGCTTGAGTATGATTAAAACTTTTATCATCAGTCAGGCATTAATATGTATACAATTTTTCCCTTGTGAGTCTTTCTTCAAAAGAAACTCATTTTAACCTCACAGTTTAACTGTTTGGTGAAAGATCAATCAAGCTCAAAACATTGATTGTCTTTTAAGGACTGCATCTTGTTATTCATTGTTCTAAGACATTTATCAGATTCAAGATGTGATAATTCATCTTATTAGTTATCAGGTTTGCTATGACCCTCTAACTTATCTTCCACACCATTGATATTTAAATATCACTCCATTGATGAGGCATCCTTGCGGATTTATGAATGAGAGTTACATTATACTTTGGTTTGAAATTTACATGTTTATCCTTAGTATGCATCAGCAAGTGAATTCAGAAGGTTATGTATTTTGTTCTTGAATATCTTCAAGATTTGTAGATGCTCCCACTTACTTTTGTAAGTAGATATAATTCTCTAAATATCAAGTATTTAAGCAACAATAAATTGTTCTTAATTTGGAAACACAAAACAGATTTTTACAGTTCTCATCTCTAGCTTATTAATAATATGCTTCATAAAATATTAACAAATTTTAGAACATTAATAAAGACATAATGGGATTCATCCCAATCCATAAATAGAAGATGTCTTGGATACCCTCTAGATTAGAACTATATTGAGTGTATCCATAACATATGTAAATTTCTAACCTTGTTAGATTTTGATGGTAAAATAATAAAGTTATCAGAAATCAAACAATATGAATATAGTTTGTTTTAACACATTAGACATACCATAATTGTCACACCCCGTCAGCGGCGGAAACACGGGAATGCGACATAATGATTCACATTGCACAAGATACAAGATCATACCATACATTGTTTGCAAAAGTTTATTTACAAAGTTTAAAATCTCGCGACCTTGGAAAAAGTCAAACAGTTGTCCTTCAATAAACTCCCAAATGTACTCATCTTTGATCCTCAATACTTCACATTTACCTTTGTTAACAACACACCTGAAAATGATACTCAAAAACATCAACAATAACGTAGTGTTTGGTACGTCGCAATGAGAGTTGGAATGGAAAACACCATTACGACAGAATGAAAAAATCATGTTTGTTTACAATAATGGAATGTAATGACTTATTACATGCAATCATTCATTACATCAAAAACCATCATTTTCATTCATTAGGGACCTCTTGTTTTTTTTCATTACATCCTGGCATGGAAAGATAATTACATAAAAACCCTTTATTAATTACCCATCAAACAAAAAAACATATTTAACAAAGTCTATTTTAGTCTTTTTATTATCGATTACATTCCATTTTATTTTTGCAACTAAACATAATTACAATCGTAATGCGTCATTCCATTACTTCATTTATTCCATTACGATGTTCATTCCATTCCGTCACTAATGTTGGTGAGCTCGTAGGTTTGACTCAAAACCCAGTCGTTGTGCCAATATCTCAAACAGTTGGACAATTGTGCTATATGACAGTGAATATATGTAGAACAATCACAAACCCATGACTTAGCATCCCCGTTAATCATGTACCAAGACCTAGCATCCCCGCTAGTCTTATCACCAGCGTGTACCAACGCTCTTAAGGTCACAACCTCGAATGACATACCGCACCTAAAGCCTACCAGCTGGAGTTATATTTAGGGCAAAGAACCATACAGAATATCGTACCAATACATATCATTCACATAATAGTCATAAGCACATCAATTGTCCCAAAAACAAAACCACATTTCGCACAGTTCAGAAAACAGTTCAAAACACATTTGAGTATCATTTTCCCTTAATAAAAAATATTTAAAAAATGAGGCTAAGAGAACTCACCTCAATAGATGATAATAACCGCACAGATAATCTCTATACAACAAATCAAACAATCTCTACTCAACGCACCAAATAATCTCTACAACGCACAACGGTACCTGGCCACGACCTATCATTAATTTCACCTTATTAACATTTTGTACAATATTGCCTTATTGTACACGCGTTCGTCTTTTACTCACACAAAATCCTCATTCTCTTTACAAAAACCCTCATCCTTATTTCAAAACTCTTATTCCCATTACAAAACTCTTATTCCCATTACAAACGTTTTGCTAAATATCAATACACCAAAAGAACAGATGAAGAATTCTAGAGAAAAAGGGGTGGAAGGATGCTCTAGTGAGAGAATAAAGAGAAATGAAGTTATTATGTTAGAAAACTACCAACCAAACACCCTCTCCATTGTAGACAGAGGGTATTTATACAAAAAGATAAGGGTCTCCAAATGGCTAAAACTCATGGGCTTTTCCACAGATTTTTCCTAAGCTAGCCTATCTAGTTCCATATATTACTTTTACGAGCTATATAAAATATGATAGAAATGACGACACTTTTCGTGTCCTAACATAATTTAGTCCCACTGGGTTTCTATTTAAATGTTCACCCGTTATAAGTTAGTTATTACCAGTAACGATAACTAACCAACTATTTAATACATTTCCTGAAGTATTAAATGCGTCTCTTCATGACTTAACGTATTTGCCCTCAATAGCTCACAGCATTTCTAATCGTATAACATGCGGAACCAACTACCATATTCCAACAGCTCCCACTTGGGAGTTGAAGTAGCAGACTACATATATCTAATAATAGAAACGTCTAGCAACACTTTATTGTCATAAATCAAAAATACTTAAGATAAAGTTTCCAGAACAATCTCAGCTTTAATGGTTAAGTATTACTTGCTAACATTATCTCTTTGTTACAGATATCGTTAAACCATGGATATGGATCATAACTCATTCCATATAGTTTAACCATTCTAGTTTATCGTTGTAGAAGTTAATTCAGATATACCAATGTAATTAAGAATCGTCTTAAATTACCCTTTGGGTACGGCCATACAATTATCTGATTAATTCTGGAGAGGCGCCAATGGTATCATACTGCAATTAAACAGTTGAGAGACAAATATCATTATTGACACTACAAACTTGTCTTGTGGATGCTTGCTTCACATATCTTTCAAGCAATATAGTCGTTATAGCTTACTTATTCAGGATAGCATTTGTCTTAAAACTAAAAAGGTGATATCCACCACATACAAACTTGCTTGCATCTCAATCTAAGGATGACCTATAAACAACAACCATTTTGATATCTTACTCATGACGAGGATCCAAAAGTAAATATTCAAAGGTTGAGGCATCCAATATGCATCCCTTGTGAATAATATATGAGTTTGGCGGGAACAATCCGTATATTCAAAGAATATAACCAACACTCATATTTACCTTATGTAACAATTATTCCCACAATGTTAACTTCGAGACAAAGAACATATTAGAATAATAAAATTATTCTAGATATAAGGACAAAAGGAATATATAGGATAACAATTATTATATGTATGAATAACAAATACCATGTATCTTCATTCGTTAGAAAGTAAAAATTATCTTTCAATCCTAATTATCCAAATACTACAAACAAATATGCATGAGACTAATTAGCAAGTTGAAGTCCAATGTTTCCAACATTCCCAACTCTTTCTTTACAAGATAACTAAATAGTCATTTGAGTAAACTTTCCGAATACTTGTTTCAAATTCACAAATCTGTGAAAGGATTATTTAAATACCATGATAACGTGCTTATGTAGATTTGCATACTATTGCATTAATATTACTACAACTTTAAGTATCATCATAACACTTTACCACACGATCAACATTGGACCATGACTCGACACAATACTCTCTTCTTTTCTAGTTGTATCTTATATATAAAGTAATACCACACAAACACTTACTTATCACTCCAGAACACACTACATTATCTTATACTCTGATATGCGAGTGCAACACAACTTGTTCTCTTCTGATTATATTATCATACTCAATCATGAGAACTCTTGATGCGTAAGATGCTGAGCGACACATATGCTACGTGATTCACAAAGGACAAGATGTTACTTTAGACGAACTTAAAGAGTGCATCTAATTAGCACGATCAGAGTACATTATCATATATAACTTTACAATCACTAATGGAGTTTATCACGTTCAACTCGCCTCTTGTTCATATACTTCAAGGGTTCTCTACACACATAGCTCACAACTGTACGCGTGTATATCGACACGATTTAAGTAACTGGGCGTGTCAACACTCACTGAGGATGAGGTACATAAAGTGACAGTGACTAGATCATAGCACATACTGATCAGTCTAAGCGGGCTTTTGATATGGTTGTAACTTGTATGAGTTAGTAGAAGATTGGTGTTGTAGGGGTTGGGGTGAGATGACGTTATATGGATTTTTTGGTTATTAATTGAGATGTATCTATTGTGTATGTGTGGTATGGGTCTGATTTAAGGTGGTATTTATATTGGATAATGGATTTGTTTATGAGAATGGTTATTTTAGTATGTGTTTTGGGAATATAGGTTTGTGGGATTTGTGGGGTAAGTGTTATTTAGATTTGCAGGATCATCTTAGATATGATTGTTAAAGTATAAAATCTGAAGCATCTAACTCTATTCATAAGAGTGTCTCTCTTAGGGAACCTCATCATCGTAATATATGACGGGGGCACTCTGTTTCAACTTATCTGGAACACATGGCACACACAGGAGATGCGAGTTCGGACGATGCGAATAGTTCATTGTACAGTTATATCACTCATGTACGATGTGTGGTACTAAGAGTATTCTCACACATTGTAGACAACAGCACACGAGTGGTCACACGAGAGATTCATTACATACTACGTGACTCTAGATCTCTGGTAGACACATTCATCATGTACAGACTCATCGTAATACGTGCAGATGAGATATAGTGAGCATACGGGACTGAAGATAAAAGGAATGGGTTGTCAGGCAGAGGATCTGGACTCTTGATCATCTCTATGCTGCTATAATAAGCGGTTGGTTTAGAACTGATGCGTGACAACTTATGACGGCTGATGCGGTATTGTTGACTAGAGGATACAATTGAATATAGGTGTGACTACATGACATACGACGTGTGAATATCTATAAAACTCAATTTCTGTGGACTCAGTGACACTCAAGACACTACTATTCACGACGTACTATAGGAGGCTTGTCGTATCATAGATCTCTCGACAAATAGACATGCACATGTTAATTATAGATTTATATTTTTTGGTCATATATGTGAGTAATTTACTCTATTTTTCTATATGTTGGGATACAATTGTGTTATATCACTCTCTTTCACCACATGATATGGCTTGTTACTCACACACCAGATAGCGCGCACGAGCTACTCGCACTAATGGAAGATTACACTAGCGTGAGTTGAGAGTGTACATCTTTGTTTGAGACCACATTTTAGTCTAGTTATGCTAAAGGGATTAGTTGGCGATGTATTTTATACTCTTTGTGTTTTTTGTTTTTTGTTGTGGTTTGAAAGTTGGTTGTAGTTGCGGGGGTCGTGTGGCTGGTTGGATATTGACTGTAGAGATATCTGTAGATGGATACTTGCTGATATACAATTGGTTGATAGGAGAATTGATAATAGTAGGGTCGTTCGTGATTGTGTGACGGTGAAAATAAGCATTTAGTGAATAATAGTTAATTTTATGTCAAAGTGAATTATGAAATAGTGATTATATGATAGGGTAAGTGTGGATTGGGAGGGGGGGGAGGGTGGGTGGTTTGGAAAAAATTTGATGTGTGGATGGGGATAGGTTGGGGGTTGGGGGGGGGGTATGGGTGGATGGATGGTTGGGTTGATGGGGGAGATGGGGGGTGGTATTGTGTTGGATTGTTGGGTTGGTGTTAAAAAGGTATAAGTTGTATGAAGAAAGAAGGTTGAGTGGGTTGATGTAGCCATAGGGTTGTGTGTGGCGGTGGGTTTTGAATAATCACATAGAGGAAGGTGACTAATGCACGTAGGGTTTTCACCGTTCATTGGTGAGTTTTATTCATCAACGTTTACAATTGATAGACCACCAGCTTCCAGAGTCATCAGTGCAGCGCATCTGCAATAAAGCTCACATTTTGGGAGGAGTTACTAGCCACCTGTTTCACAAAAATGGAAAGTGTTAGCTTATGAAAATCAATTTGCTACAATTTATTTCCATACGTCTATGATTTCTCGTTTAATTTATTCTTAACTCATACTTACATTGACACGAAGTAAAGAGATACTATTTCCAGGATGGGAGCCGTTTGCAATGTGAGCCACCTCTTGCAATGGGTTCCCGTTCGAGAGAATATCGAGCTGCAGTTATCAATATACACCAATATGTTAAAACAAAATTAAAGCTTCGAATATATTTATGAGAATGATGGCCATTAGCTTAGAGTGTATATTAAGAGTGTAATTTTAATTCAAAACTTGATGCATAAATTCATAAACCTGAGATCGGCGACGTTCATCCCTTAAGAGATCAAAGACTTGACTGTGATGATGAGGAAGCCATGTTGTCGATACCGCAGTGAGGATCAAGCCATTGGGCTGTCCTGGTCCAGTGACTTTCCTAGTAGTTATTCGCACTGTGTCCTCCACTGAATCAGAAAGTGCTGTCCACGATTGCCCACTCGAGCCGGTTATGTGAAGGCAGAACATCCTTACCATCCTTTGAGCCAAATTCATCAAATTTGTTCTTGCTTCTGGAGATGGTATCGCTGTAACATACAATTATACAAGATAAAAAATAGACCTACTATCAATTATCATATTACACGTTATTAAATGAAAAGTTTTACGGTACCTCCAATGTCAGATATATTTCGGGCCATAAGACTTGCTAGCCTCTCACACTGGCGTTGTAAAACAGCTAGCCACCTTCGAGCTCCAAATGCTGTTCCACTGCTAACAAAATCAGTAAAGATCCCATGAACCAGTTCTTTCTCAGCCTCGGCATGCTCTACCCAAGTAACCTGAATAATAAAGAAGACGGTTTACAAGTATATAACAAGATCAGTTTAAATAACTACTAGTTAGGTTTCTAAAGTAAACATAAAAATGGTATATATAGGTTGGTCACCCTTGAATAGCCATTAGGCATGTCTTGTATGATGCAACCTGAAGGGCGACGTTTGTATCTAGTAAGCGATGGCTGGTATGTCTCGTGAAAGCTGTCGAGCGGGAAATCAATGATTGCCCAACTTCCATTGTTGGCATTTCTTGCACAATAGCGAAGAAAATGAATCTCCCTCGTTGGCACAAGTGGAGATAGCATTTGCAGTTCAGCATACATCTGTTTGTCATGAAAAGAATGGAACAAAAACCCTATAAAAATGTTCAGACTTATGCAGAAAACCAATCTTATCCGATGGCCACATAATATAGAATTCCTACATATATGTTTTTAGGAAAATGTCAACATAATAGTTTCCAGATTTATGAATTGAATGTAAAGAACATATATAGTAATTTATGCACTTATGAATGTAAGTATGGATTTGTATGGTAACCACCTGTTACATGATCACATCTGGCCAACAATTTTAAGTATGTAAATGTATCAGCTGCAGAAGCAGTGTTCAGGGGGTGTGTTTTTTTAGATTGCTTATTCTTAAGCTTATGTTTAAACATACATTTCAAACTATGATTTGCTTACTAAAAATTGTTTATTTCACATTCCAAAATATGATCAGCAACCACAAAACCCCACAAGTGCCTTTTTTTTAAATGTATAGGCTGAAAAATTAGCAATCACAAAACCCCACTTAACTAATTAATTTGTATGTATAACTATATATGTATAAATTTACTCACCAACTGCAGGGAAGCGTCTGCAGTTCCGTTAACACCAGGAGCGATGACTTGAAGTGTTTTCGCTCGTGAGATGATTGAGGGAAACAACTCCATCCATTTATCCTGAAATACCCAAATCACGAAATTAATTATATGACTTAACCGGTACAAAATCTTTAAACTTTAACCCAAAAAAATATATAATTATCATGATAACATACTGCATCAAGAAAAGCATCAACCAAGGTGATACTGTTGATAATGACGACTGTGCTCGCACGTGAAGCTTCAAAACTCAACCCATTAAGATCATTTTTCTGGGTAAGCACACTTGGAAACATCTTAGCATGTTCTTCAAAATTAAGCACTTCTTTGCCAGCATCATTAACTGGAATCCAAAGTGGTTCACCAATCCTGCACATCTTAACAACTTCATTCATGAATGATAGTGCGTAATCAGCTGCAATAGGCTTTTCCTCGTCCATGATGATTAGGCCATTGGCAGCAGCAAAATTGTGGCCTTCAGGTACCATTAAAGGATTGATCTGCATCATGTCATTGCAGTTCGCCATGCCCTCTTGATCATATGGTCTTGGATACATGTTCATATCCAAATTCAGGTTAGAGGTCATCAATGGAGGTAAATGACCCTGTCCATGTGCTTGCATTGGATTATTCCCACAGAACTGATTCGCAATAGCACATACTCGATCCAGCTGCGCGAAAACAATAATTTCAATTTTAATTACAAACTTATAATAAACAACACTTATAGAAGATTAAGGATGTATCCGTGTTCTAATTAATATTGTTAGGCGGTTGATCGATCTTCTAGCACTTAGTCATAAAAACATAGACTAAAAAGACACTTGATTATGCAGAAACATAACTTTCGATATGTACATATAGAGTATTTTTATCTAGCATAGAAAAGACTTTAAACTATAACATTATAATGGTATAATTTCTTTATAAAAAATAATATGATGAACTCTTATATATTCAAAGTAAATGTCGCGTGAATGATGACAAGTACTAAAAAAGCACCCCGCTCGCAATATATACTCAATCCAACAATTAGTTGCTACACGACAAGAATAAATGATTGAAGTACAAATAGTAATTCCTCAACGATCTCTAGCAGCTTGAATGTAAAATACTATTGTACTCATTCTAAGGTCTTGCTAACTTTAATAAAATTCGCCTTTTAAGAATGACAATAATGCCTCAGTACGTCACTAGACAAGAATATCTAAAACATTAAGTATGATTAGCTAGGTACCTCCTCTTTGAGCCGAGCATTTTCCATTCGAAGTTGTTGCTCATCAAAAGACATCGAAGACCCTCCACAGTTTGTGCAAACAAGTGAACGCAATGCATTTTGCAAACGACTGTTCTCATTTCTTAAATTATCATTATCATTTCTAAGAATAGCATTGTCCGACCGGTCTTGTTGTGCCTACACAACAAACATTAACCTTACGTAAGTAACACGAAAAACAAACATTGATCGCATCTATTCGACATTCAATTCAATACCATGTACAATATAATATATCATTATGTACAAGCAAGTAGTACAAACATTATCAATATATAATTCCACAACATTGAACCCATGAATTTATATGTCACAAATACTAGTATAGTAACAAGTATTGAGTAAGCAATGGATAATAACCCTAACCCTAAATGGACATATATTAAAAGTATGTGCTCCCCTTGTGGGAGGCTCATGTTGCAGGAGTGTGTAGGGGTTGACCGTGCACCCCACCAGTGTATATTAATTGAGTGCAGTTTGAAAGCAACCATATACAGTAAATGCTTCTCTACACTCACCAAAACCCATGGTTGTGGCTAGCTAACGTACGCTTACAGACAACCAAGCCCAAACCCCACACTCCTATTTCACCATTTTTTTAAGTAATCAAGTTAAAAAAAATGTTTTTGTCACATTTATTAAAAACAAACTTGTAAAACTAGTCTGACTTGTTTATTTCCTTAGTATAAAAAATGCTTTTGGCAGCCTTTAATGTATTGAATAGATTAGCACTAATTCATCTCTATTTGACTTAATATAAAAATAAAAATATTTCTAACTTTAATGTAGAACATCTTATAAGGAGAATGAATTATGTACTAGTTTTGGAATAATAATGCAAGACATCTTAAATACATGCTTAAATATAAAACAAGACAATGCAATCTATTTTTTTAGTTTCTACTTTTTTCTACACAAAATCCTTTTTTTTATACTTTCAATATTAATTATTAATATTAATACTATACACGACTACTAAAGAAACTTGTGACTAAAAATAGTAAAAAAAATTTCATCAAAAATAGCAATTTAATGATGATTAAATGCAAAACAAAATTATGATATATAATATTTTATCTGTATAGTAAGATATTAATCTGTAAAGTGTTAATAATAATTATTCTCCGTATAACGTAAACACTGAGTACTGAAAGAAACTTGGACTCTATTTTTAATCAAATATAGTAAATTAGTGATGATTAAATATAAAAAAAACTATGTTATATGATGCATATAGTATGATTATAAATACATTTGTTTCAATAAATACATTTGTTGAAACAATAAATACATTTGTTTTTCAACAAAACCATGCATGTGTTTCTTAAACCAATTAAGCTTTTAAATACAATGGATCAAGCACACACAGTCACACACGCATACAATTAAATATGTATGTGCATATATGTTTTTTTTGTTTTTGTTATTTCACTAAAAAAATGTAAATATACACAATTTATTTTTCCTTCAAATAAAATGCAAAACACTATACTAAACCGTGTCCATGTTACAAAAAACATAATAAAACATAAATGTACATATTAGTATTATTCTTTTCTTTTTCTTTCTAAAAGTAAAATCCAAAAACATTTTACTTGTTTCTTTCATATTGACTATATTCACACACACACACAAATGATCAAAAACACGTCTTCTTGAAACCTGTGCTTGGTATATGTACGTTTAACAGTTGAGCATTAAATTCTAGGTTTAGCCAAGAAAATGAGAACTGTACACAACAAGACAACAGTGTAAATTATCGAATTGAATGTATGAAACTAACAGCGCTGACCTCAATTGGTACGCCGGTTTGGAACCAAAACTAACTTGGCAGGCTTAAGCCAAAGCTCTTGGCTAATCTCATCCTCTCCTTATCATCTGATGTGGAGCTATTCCTTAAACAACCTGACCATAGTTAATTAAACAAACCATAAGTCAAACTTTAACTTATTATAAAAAGCACAACCATACACACATATGTTTGTGATGTTTTCATTTACACATCATAAGTCAAACTGTTTTTAAGCCTCAAATTTGATAAGCTTTTCCAAAATATATTCAAGACTACATACACAAAAAAATAGTTGAAATAAATTCATTTATCAAGGAAACATCAAATAAGGGTCATAAAACATAAGTATTAGATTTAGGCATGTTTTAAGATTATGATTTAGGCTTATCGATACGTTAAGACGGTCTTGTTTGTATATATAAGGTAGTAAATATGATGGTGACAAATTTGAAAGACGTATATATAGATAGATAGATAAATAGAGTCATACGCTTCCATTTCTTGGATCTGGTGAGCGGTATGTCTATGATAGCGTTTCTTTTTTTTGTTAGCAGGTTGCTGTGGATCGACATCTTGCTCGTTTCCGGACAGTCCACCTTCGATTTGATCACTTCCCGAACCGCTTTCCATTTCTTATTTTTTCTTTTCTCCTGATCTCACCATATTCACCATCTCCTCATTCAATGATAATACAAACTCAACTTATTAATGCATAACACACATTATATTATATTTAAAATTTAAAGGGAGAGAAAAAGATCGAAAGAAGTACTTACGGGTATGATGGATGAGAAATCAGTGAAAGGCATGAAGTTGAAGTTAGGAAAAATGGATTCGGATGAAATTCCACTTCCACCAGCCATGCTTGACATCACTTGACAATCTCCATACATCTTTCCTCTACAAAACTCAAAAAAATATATAAAAAAATTATTTTACTTAACAAAAAATGTAAGTAAATCATTATATGTATCCAACCACATGCATGCTATGTAAATCATGCACAACTCCCCCTTAAAAAACAGGAAAAATTGTTTGACTTCTTGAATTCTTACAAACATTAAAAAGGAAATAGTCAATGTCTTATCCTAAGTTTTAACCCACAACTACAGTTAAAACATGTTTTTTTATAGAGTAATAACAGAATGCAAAAGTGGACCATTGAAAAGGATTTAGAAAGAGAGTAAAGAAGTTACCAGAGTCTGTAAATTATATTTTATTGAATATAAGTTTTAATGTCTGGGGTTCTTCTCTTCTAGGTTATACAGAGGAAGATGTAAATATTTGTGTGTGTTGGGTTGGTGGTAAATGAGAACTTAAATACAGTGAGACGAAACCGATTGACTCCCCTTGACCTATTTGGCTGTTTCATACACGTGGCATTATCTTATTTGATGGTGCGTGCGTTTCTTATATGAAAGTCAGCCAAAGTTATAAAGTAAAAAAAAAGGCAAATGCCGTATTTTTATTTTGTGTACATGTTGTGTAGTGGTATTTAGACTTGCAATACATGCTTAAATACATACTTTCTCGTTCCAAATTAATAGTTCATTTTTTTTGGTGTTTAAATTTAATTGTTCACTATTTATAATGATAGAGAATTTTGATCAAGTTTATTATATTACTCTTGTTTGAAATTATTATTACAAACTTTAAAATAAAATTTAATTAATTAGATAAGGGTAAAACTGTCATTCTGCTAAAAAATAAAAATAAAAGTAATAAATGCATTTTTCTTAAACTGTGTATTTTTTGTCGGGAGACAATAATTTTGAGACGGATGTAGTACTTGAATTATAAATCATTTTTACAATTGTGTTATATAAATAATCTCTTCAAATTCTCGCAAATTATTTTTTAAATCAATTAATCAAATCATTAAGTACATTTGTAAGCAAAATTAGTAGGCATAATAAATATTTTTCTTTTATTTTTCAACTAAATTATAAGCATAGTACTCTACGTAAATTAATTGTCCGCTACTATGTATAATATTTGGAATAATGTAAATTTATTATATTACTACCTTTTGACAAATTTGTTATTACAAAAGAGAGATGATGCATACTTACACTCAAATGTACAAACAATTAAAGCATACATTCAACATTGTACAAGTATTTAATACATGTATTGGAGTGACTCAATCAATTTTAAATGTGTACAAATCAATTCTCTTTACAAAACTACTAGACGGGGTACCCGCGCAATGCGAGGGCGGGTAAATGGTAACTAATTATTGTGGCGCAGTAAAAAGAAAAAAAAGTTTTGTGGGTAGTGGCAAATGTTGTTTATTTATATGTTTTTTCTAATAATAACTTTATGAAATAATGACAAATTTTAATTAAATTTTTTTTTTTTTTGAACGGCAACTTTTATTAGACAAAAAAGAAACACTAGCAAGAAGCTAGAAAATTACAAAGAAAGTAAATAAGGGTGTTGCAACCACCTATCCCAACTAAACGCCTTATTACATCTGGGTAACACCAAAGACACGAACGAGTAACATGTCATCAAAGATGATATGATTCCCCAGTGAAAAAAAAGGGTAAGGTAATGGGTTGGGCTGCAAAAAGAACTCTGTTTCGATAGTTCCTAATAGACCACCATAAACGTAGAAAATACCTCCACATGCATTTAAGAATAATCACAAACGAAATCCTTGAACCAAGACAACCATATCCTCGTAAGAGCTTAAACGAGACCACGTCAAATTTCAACCATCGACATATAAAGTCCTGAACATCATCACCAAAGGGCAAGAAAAAAATTAATGTAAACCCTCTTCAGCAGCATCTTTACAAACCGGGCAATGCTGATCCAAAACTTGAATGTTCCTACGATTTAATTCAGCCGGTAGGAAGAACGATCCAAGTAAACCTCTAAACGAAAACAATATCCTTGATAGGAATAACCTTAACCCAACGAGTACAACCCGGATCAATTAGAAGAAAATATTCATAAGTAAAAACATCGAAATTCTTAAACTGAAAGACCCATCCCCGTTCAAAATTACATACCCAACGTCATCAGGAGTATTTCGAGAGAATAGACGTACCAACTAAGTTCTGGAGATGCGCAAGCTGCTGAGCTTCTATACCACCCCTAACTGGACGACGAAAAGAATCCGAAAGCAAACCATGCAGTTTAGTAGCCACAGTAACATCACCGCTCATTTCTAAGGAAAATAACCGAGGGAAAAGATCATAGAGAGGAGCGTCACCTATCCAATGGTCTTTCCAGAATCTCGTCTGCAGACCATTGCCCACCCGGATACGGCAGAACGAAAGTAAATCAATTCCTTGAGAATTTAGCGGATTGAATTTCCCGCACTATAAGTGCGCCAACCAAACAGAACCGAACCGAGGAGGAATTTCTGATAAAATAGGGACCATGGATAGCATGGATCACACGAGACCAGCAAGATTTCTCAAAGGAAATAAACCTCCAAACCCACTTAAATAGGAGAGCCCTATTTAACGCGAAATAACTAGAAACCCCTAATCCACCACACTTCTTAGCCGCGAGAATTTTGGACCATTTCACCCATGTAATCTTCGTATCTAACCCATTCGAACCATAGAAAAAATTCCGCCTAATAGATTCCATTGTATTAAGAACAGTTTTGGGTGCCTTATACAAAGAAAGATTGTATATAGGAGTAGATCCTAATACCGACTTGAGAAGAGTTAGACGTCCACCTATCGACAAAGCCTTACACTTCCACTTGGATAACCGAGTTTTAAGTTTACTAATAACCTCATCCCAAGTTTTAACCATCGACATATTACCTCCTACCATAACTCCAAGATACTTAAACGGAGCCCTCATGACCGCACAACCAAGAGAACTAGCTGCATCGTTCACCATCTCACGAGAAACACCAAACCCTAAAAGATTACTTTTTTTAAGGTTAATCTTCAATCCAGAAGCGAGAGAAAAACAATGAAGGACGTGAAGAATGAACTTGAATGTTGTTTATCCGAGACCATTCACACAATGCAAATAAGCGTCATCCGCATAAAATAAATGAGGATTTTGTGATTAAGATCAATCTTAATCCCCTTGAATAAACCCGCTTCAATCACTCTATAAAAGGATAAATGCAGGGATTCCATATGAGAATAACAAGTAAGGACAAGTGGATCACCTTGTTTGAGCCTCCTCAATGAAAATTTTAAACTCCAATCGTCGGGCTAGAACCATTAATAACAAAAGAATCCATACTTGGGAAGAAAGACTACCAAGACCCACGAACGCCATTTAAAACCAAACCCAAATGCTTCAAGAACATCATCCAAAAAATCCCAACGCACTGAATCATAAGCTTTAGCAAAGTCGACTTTGAACACCATGGCCTGTTTCTGTTTAAATTTACACCAAGAAAAGACTTCATTAACAATAAAAGGCCCGTCTAAAATCTGCCGATTTGGAAGAAAGGCAGTTTGAACATCGGCTACAAGATCTGAGATCACATTAGACCTGATGATTGGCTAAGATATTTGTAATCACTTAAAACTCGTCCAAGCAGACTTATAGGCATAAATTCACCGACAAACTTAGCATCCGAGTTATATAGGAATGAAAGCAATAAAAGAAAATTACAACCCATAGCAAATGCACTATGGAAGAAAGAACACTCAAACATCCGCAACAAAATCTATACCAATCCACATTCCAAATTTATTACTAAAGAACTCAATGTAAACCCTCAGGCCACCCGGGATTTTGTTATCACCACAAAACACTCCAAACAGCATTGCGAATTTTCATCATGCAGATAGAACCTTCCATCTTAGCAGCCTGTTCCGTGTTAAGACGATTTGGAAATTGAAAATTAAGACGACTTAACGGATGCTCCCGTTCTTGGAACCACTAACAAAGTGTATAGCTAAGATTCATCTTAAACCAAAGAGGGGTCATCCACCCAACACCATCCACCAAAATTCCTTTAATAGATAACTGAGAAACGCGTTCTATTAATAAACCTAATGATAAAACTTGGATTTTTCATCACCCTCGAAAGCCCAATGACTTTAGCTTTTTGAACATAGTCCCCCACCCAGCTTCAAAACCATCTGAAAGTCCTGAAATATTTTTGACCAACCTCCTTCCGCGCAATTAGCAAGTCATACATTAACCCCTCCTTGACAAGAACCACAACAAAATCGTGAAGTTGTTTTTTAAAGTCGTCAATAATGCGTGACAGCTTCTTTTATAATTAAAACCACCACGATCTAAACACCTTCTTTAAACAGCTGAAAGTTTTTTTAATCTGATCATATCGTATTACTATCCCTCAAGATTAGACGATAGATAGTTTGGGTTGAATTTGGGGTGGATTGGTGTGTAGTCCCAAGTGTCAACAACCATCTGTCCAAAGCCTTTATACTCGAACCAAGAATGATAGAATCAAAACGGGGTAGCACCATAATCAGAAGCAACATGTCTAAGTAAAATAGGTCGGTGGTTTGACAAATGTTTATCAAGACAGATAGCCGACGTATAAGGAAACAATATCAAGAACCCTTCAGAAACCAAGAAACGATCAAGTTTACTCATCTTAGCAGCCGACAGATGAGACCAAGTGAAAGCGTATCCCTCAAGCTGAACATAAACTAAACCCGCTGAAGTAATAAAATTATTAAAATCCTCTAGCACCTCTATACATTAAAAACAGAACCCATTCAGCTCAATCCTCTACTCGACCTCATTAAAATCACCCATAAAGAACAACACATTCATCACCATCCCCAACGATTAATAATCATCAAAAATAAAGCATACCATAACATACGCTTAGCACTTCTGATTGAGGGCATATATAGAGATTAAAAGAATATTGATTTGGATGGAATCCAAGAACCGTAAGTAAGCCACAAATATCTGAAATAGTATGATGGGATTTCTGAAAAATGTTGGGGTCCCATACACATAGAATACCACCAGAATATCCCAACGCTTCGCTATAAAGATAATCGAAGTTATAATTACCCCAAATAGCTTTAACTTCCATGTCCGAAACACACTCCATTTTTAGTTTCTTGAACAGACAAAAAACTCACCTTGTGCTTAGAATTTAACTCCTTAATCCATGTTCTTTTTTGGTCTTGGATCCTAGACCTTGCACGTTTAACGATAAACAATTCATAAGGAACATCGCATTCTCCTTGTAGACCGATGATATTCTCCAAGTCTTTAGCACACCCATCCAATGAATATCCCATAGTATTACCAACCTTAATGAGCTCGTCCAATAAATTCCAACATGACGCCTCCTGTTTTGCTTCTGTTAATTAAATAACATTTGGAACAGGAAAAAGGGTTTAATCATCGACAGCCCTGAGCTCCTCCACCACACGAGAACAAATTCACTTGTTCGGACAGCTTTAAGTTAGCCGAACCCACCTGTCTAGTCCACGATTATATACTGTCCTCCACTGATAACAAGTAAATCCTGGAGGGTGAAAAATACTATTGTCAGATTTATTGTCTACTACCTGCTAGTTTGTTAAGAAGATCGTAGATATTAAAATGGCTCATAAGATCCCATCCTGTAGCGGAAAGGAAACTATGTTTCTGTTCACACAGTATTATGTCAATAGAATCACCAAGACCTGTACAGACACGGCTTTCAATGTCACTCTCCTCTTCCAGATTCTCCTATAGTCATGCCATTACGTTTATTTCATGATCCCCCTACGTCCAGCTCTTTGTCTCGAGTGGTAACCAAGTATACGTTCTTTAAATATTAGAGACCACATGAAAAGTTCCTTGGCTCTAATCATATATATCTTACCTCGAATAGTAATCTTGAATCTTTCCAAGATGTTATCTTCACGTGACGTTTTAATACATATACGTTTGCGAGCAAACATATCCTCCTTATTTTCCTCAAGCTTCATAACCTCTCCCCATTTAGCCCTAATTTTTTTGAAAGTCGATTGAGACCAGGCACGTAAAGGTACACCCTCAATATCAACCCATACAATACGCTCTCTAGAAACAAAATCCTCTTGAGCATTACAAAGGCGAGCAAACCATGAAGCAACCCCTACATGTTGCATAAATTTCTCCTTGGTACTAGTAGAATCAAGCTCAATCATAACCCATAATCCTCCTATGTACGCAAGCTTGACATTAAGAAAACCTTCATTTGCCAGCAAAACACACGCAGTTGTTTGATTGGTAAGAAAAATCTTTGATCTCTCCCATTACAAAGTTATCAAAGTCACGTGACACCAAACACGACTCCTCCAAAACAATAGCAGGCATCGGATCAACTAAAGGATGTGAATTATAATTACCTTTCAACGTCGCAGCATAAGAAGACGCACCAACCGGTTTAGACGACACAAAAGTCTTATTAGGGTTTTTCTCCGAAACCCTAGAAAATCTCGCAACGTTAGCATGAAGCTTATGCCTGTTAATCCACACCGTGCATAGGTTGTTTACAAGTCTATCGACACTGAACACATTAATGAACCTCACAAAGCCGAATCTCTTCCCTGCTTTTGATCGTTTAGTTGCAATAAACGAGTCAACCACATGCCCATATTGTTTACAGGCATTAAACAAATCTTTAGATGAAATCGAATCCGGAAAATTAGTGACAAACACCGAAATGGAGATCTTCGCTACAATCCATCCTCCTTTGATCTAAACGTCCCCATGATAAACCAAACCACACAAGTAATGAGGAAAACAAGCCCTAAAACTACGAAACCCCAATTGAAGATAAAAATAATCACAAATAAAAAGCACCAGATGAAGGAATAAAACCCTAAAAAAGCAAAAACACGAAACCCTACATCAAAAATCGTTACTTACCAACGATCCGTCGAGCCTATTAAGACGTGATTAAGGACAACGCGAAACGAATTCGACGCAATAATCAAATATTAATAAGCGAATGGGTGTTGCGTAAGAGATTGAGATCCAATTTTCAACGTAGTAGTCATTAGATTCGTGGAGATTGAGATCCAAATGAGACGAAAAAAAAAGAAGAAAAAAGTGATATTTATACAAATGTTTCCAATGTACATTTTTTACTCTAATGTCTTCATATTTCCAATCATAATCAAGGAGCTATTCATAGAGTAAATTAAATAAAAATGATATATTTATTATGAAATGTTTATTATATTCTCATTCAAATGTGAATTGCCTTTTACAATTGCGAGCAATAACTTGTTTGAGTGTTAAGTCATAATTCATCTTTTCAACAAAATCTCAAGTTGAGAATATTGTCTTAACATAAAAGATACACAAATAAATATAAAGTTTAAGCAATCTTATTAGAAGGTAACATCTTTTTAAATATGAGAGTTTAGGTGCTTGCTAGTAAGTACAACGACGCTAACGTGTAAAGATCAAAAGATATACCAAATTTAGCTCAACACGTGTAAAGATCAAAAACATATTACATCTTTAATATTTTTAAATTTTCCTTCTCACTTTTAAGGGGGCCGCCCCTTATTCAGACGCTCCTTTTTGTCCTATTCAGGGGAGGTGTTTACTTGACCATTTATATTCGTTTTTGGTCCAAAAATTTGAAATTCAAATTGTTTATTTTGAATAAACCATTTCTTTTAAATGTAAAAAATGTTTTGTGATGTTTATAAAAAATTTACAACATTTTATAAAAGTTTCCTTTGATCATAAAATGCATCAAGCATTTGTTTATTCATACCTTTAAGTGATGTAATTGTTGAAATGAGAATTTACTACTAAATACTTGTTTACATTTAATTTTACGTTGAATGTTTTTATATTTTGTGATTATCAAAACGTAAAGATGTGAAAAAATATTATTAATATTTTTAGGAATTATATTTTATCAACACTCTCATTGAGTCGAGTGCCTCGGAGGTAACCACGACCTCCAGGCTTCACTCATAGTACAACCTACACAATAGCACTTAGTCATATCTCGTAACCGAGAACAATTACAACAATTGTAATAACAATGCCGACAATAACATACATACATACTAATCTTCCCAAAAAAGGGATACATCATTGGCTTTCAAAGCCAGTACATCTAACCGTAATGGTTCTAAGTTTCCAATACATAAGCTACATATACATGAACTCTCCTAGAGTTCTAATTCATAAATAATAGCTAAAGAGTACACAATCACCACGCCGGTGATAAGATAAAACTCTGAGGCAACAATGACCTCAATCTAATGACCCTACTACTTACTAGTTCGTAGTTGATAAAGGTACGAGGTTTTCGCCTACATAAATCATTTCGAATCTAGTTTTCAGAAACATAGGACCCACTGCCCATAAAGTTTTGGATTCAAGGTAAAATTACCCTTTTACCCTTATTTATCAAAGCTGCCATTTTTCCAAAATTTTATCACTACACTAAGTTGAGTATATCTCCTAAACCGTGCGTCCGCAAAAGCCAAAATGACAGCTCAAGTCTAAGTTGGATCAATATCTAGAACTTATAATTTTACATGTTTAGGTGTTGCTATAAAGGTTTTTGAACTTAGTACTCGTTCAAATTCTGGTCTTAATTTTTGACTAGTTTTGCCATTTCGGCGATATCTCATTCATCGGGCGTCGATATGACTCCATCCTAATTCATATAAGTACCTAAGATGTTTCTCTACATCCTAGTTCAATTTACCAAGTCTTCATAGACCAAAAACATTTTGAAACGTATCCAACAAGCTGCTATCCCAAAGCGGTCCTTAAAGAAATTTTTGAATTTTTTTTATAATTTATGAAAATGAGCGTATTTTGAATTTTATTAATGCTTTTGATGTGAAACCAATTGGAGGTGATAGCCCTAAGAGTCTTCTCCATGTACCATAATTTTCTTTTTAAAAGTTATTACAAAAATATGGAGTTATACTCCTTTTCCCAACAGTATACCAGATTTGACTAGTTTTAGAAAAAAGACGATATCTCATTCATCCGGAGGAGTTAAAATTCTATCCAACTCACCACATGTACCTTAAACATGTACCAAAGGAGCCATTAGTGAGTGAGTTGAGATAAGGGTTCTGGGTTTATGATCGTGAATGAGAATATTAGGGTTTGGTAAAGTTAATTGAGATATTATAGGAAGTACTTAAGGTTTTGCTTTAACCGACTAAATAATATTGAATCTTTTTCTCGAAGAAATCTTATAAGAGACAGAAAAATCAAGAAATATCCAAATTATAGACCCGTATAAGCGAAGTTGTAGGCGGAAATATCTCAACGACTATTAATTAAATTAGAAAATTATGTTATGCCTCAAACAATACTAACGGTTACACAGCAGTACTAATATTAGCCTAACGGTACTAAATTTAAGCCCAGCAGTACTAACACATGTCCATCAGTACTAAGTAATGCTCAGCAGTACTGTGGAAAAAGTAGGGGGGTGAATACGTTTCCGATTAAAATCTAAAAACTTTTTGTATCAAATGCCCGAACAATCGTGACTTAATAGGAAAAGTACTAATAATAGTCCATGACTATATCGAGTAAACAAGCATAAACATCAAGCAATAACAGAAGCATAATTATAAAGTAAAGAAATAACGATATGTAAAGAGAAAGCAAACCGAACACGATGATTTATAGTGGTTCGGTCACGGAGCTCCTCTCCGCCCTACTCCACTCCCCGAGTACCCAACTCGAGAGTTACTTCACTAGATCAACATGCTCCCTTTTCGGCGGAGAAAACCTTACACAACGTCGCTTACACTTTATCCGGTACTAAGCTAAATACCGAGTCCTAATCACCGGGAGAACCAACCCATCGTCGCTTACACTTTATCCGGTACAAAGCTAAATACCGGGTTCTTACACAAAGGGTAGAACCAACCCAAAACCCCGTTATGTTTTATGGCCCAACATAACAAACCTTGTGTTTTATGGCACAAACACATAAACCATCTAGTCTAAATCAAATGGTACAAAAGATGATACAAATGAGTATACAATGATGATCCACGACAAATGTGTCTAATGGATATGAATGCCTAATCTAAATTAACTTCCATTGATGAGAAGCCTTTAAATGGATGTAGATGATGAGATCTCCAATCTTGTAGATCTTCATATGGGTATGTTTGATGGTGGATGGAAATGGCAAGATCTTCAAGGCTTGCTTTGGTTGGATCATCATAAGAGTATGCTTACAACAAGATGAATGTTAGAAGCATTATGATCACATGAGAATGAGGGTGTTTAATGACTATTGCTACTGATCTAAATGAGTGAGAAATGCAGAGAAAATGTGTGTGAAAGGTGTGTGAAAACATGAGAAATGGCTTGGTATTTATAGCCAAAAAGTTTACTGTATGCCGGTTCTGCCGGTGCTGTTGACAGAGGGCACCGGCTTGCAAAACTAAGGGCACCGGAATACAGTAACTAAATCCGGATTTTGATTTGCAAAATCTTGAGATATCTTGTGTAATCTTATGAGATTTTCCTTAGATTTGCTGCATTTGATTATATACTGAATGAAGTAATTAAATTAATAAGTGTAAGATGATTTTGTGTAAAGTTAGGGTTTAAAAAGATTTGTACACTTTTTCAAGTTGCATGTGCTTTTCTACAAAGTTGGGAGATAGTAAAGAAATCATGTTTTGAGATAATAAGAGGTTTGAAAAAAATGGTTTGTTATGTTTTGTCATTAATAAAACCTTAGCCTAAGTTGATTGTAAAACGTTTTGTTTAAAACCGGTTTATTTGTATTAACACAAGTAAATTGGAACTACCACCTACATAACAGATATCAAATTCAACCTTCAAACTTTGTTCCTTGGGAATCATACCTGACATTTCCTTTTGTTAACCAAACAAACGGTATATATATAACACAAATAGACCCATGAGATATTGGAGACCAAATGCTTGAGTTGTTCTATGATTTTAGGTGTGTCTAAATGTAAAATTAGAACCGAACGAATGGATCAAAGATAGTGGGTGTACAAGACATATGACTCGAAACAAGAGCTTATTCTCCATTTACAATGCTTGTGACTAAGGTAACATAGTGTTTGGTAGTAACGGAAAAAGGAAAATCATCGGTAAATGTACGATTACTCATAACTCCCTAACTATTAATGATGTTAGTCATGTAGATAATCTCAAATTTAACTTGCTTAGCATAAGTCAAATGTGTGATAAAAAGTGCAAAGTAGTATTTAGTGAAACCGGTAATAAAATACTTAAAGACGACATTACCATAGGAAGATGGATTAGGAAAAATGGTCTTTATGTAATGAAATTTGGTATCACACCTAAAGATAATCTTTGTCTAACCTCTACAGATGATACTTCGACTCTTTGGCATCGAAGATTGGGTCACGCCAATATGCGACTGATGTGTATCGTTGTGTAGGTAATTTATATTATCAAGTTTTACTATTTACCGACTTTACCTATTAACAAGCACTAACGAGTAGTGTACCCGATCAGTTGTAGGTTCATTGGTAAGTAGGGTGTCGATCACTAAGAGTGAGCGTTAATACTTAAATCTATCAGTATTTTAGTTATCTAGGTTAGTCCTAATTTAACCTAATTAATTCTACTTAAACCTAAACTAACATAAAATAGGGGTTTTCAGCCTGAGAGACTAGGACGAGTTTGGTTTAATCTAAACTAAATGAGACAAATAAGGTAATTAACACACACAAGCAGATAAACAAATGATAAAGAAGCGGTCGAGCACAAATGTAAGGAAAACATGTCAACCAGTTTAATCTAATAAAATGTAGGAATTGTCTATGTGTGCGATGATTGCATTACTTCGTTGGTGTTATATCATTCTTAAGTTAGGTAGTTCTTCTCCCTAAACTCTAGGTTTGTATTCCAGTTAATCCTGTCACAATTAACCTAAGTCACAATTAACCTAAACACGCATAAAGCTTACACCGCTGATTATAATCTATCTAGGAGTCGACATTGGTGGATATCAAAACCTAGCTCATCGAGGCTTTACCCACTTATGTTCAATCGTCATATATATGTTGGTAGTCCACGGTCTAAATCCTATCCAAGGAAACAAAACATCATTTGTAATCCTAAGTCACCTACTTAGTCTACCTATTCACTTAACCAAGGGAGCAATCGGGGCATAAATTTATGGTCCTATAATCCAGAGTCACATATATAAGCTGTATGTATTATTTATCCCAGACTCTATTCTACTTAGTCCGTACTCCTAGACCCAGTTGAATAATAAATAATACAAAATTAAACATAAACAAATATCAAGTGATAAATAATACATAATCAAACATTATATTATCATAAACATGGCTGATACCTAAAGGTATCAACCCAAAGTCATTGTAAAATCACATAATATCATAGACGAATGATTAAAGTAATGAAAACAGTACGTTAACTGAACGCTTATATCAGAGTATAAGGATTACAAGAGTTTTTTTATTGATCTTAATAACTTTGCTGACTTTCTTGGCTTCTAAAATCATCTGATATCGAAATTGGTAGTTAAGGGCTTCACTTGCATACTAAAAATCGAGTTTAGGGTTTTCTATTTATAATGTCTAGAAAAAAGTCGATACTCCGTATCGAAAGGGTTTGATACGGCGTATTGGGTAACTTGGCGTGGGCTCCACAAAAATATAATATTCCAGAATATTCATAAGTCGTCTCTGAATACGGCGTATAAGGTCTTCTGGATACGGCGTATAAGATCTTCTTATTGTAGATGCTTTTGTGAAGTTAGGGCAAGGATACGCCGTATTTGCTTATGTGAATACGACGTATTGATAGTGAATCTTGCTTGTACTGAATGTTGACCAAGGTTTTATATACGGCGTATCTGCTGATGTAGATACGATGTATTCTTCAAAGTCAGGCAATGGTCTTGAATTCGTCTAAGTCTTGGGATATGGTGTATTTGTCTAGAATGATATGGTGTATTGGTTGTCAGAATTAGTAGACTTTCATAAATTCTCCGTTTATGCTCCAAAATGCATGCTTTCCACTTACTTTCATCATTTGCTTAATAATATCTGCAATTCATAAATATAAGCAATTAAGTATCGATTCATATATAAAATAATGTAAAGCGAGCAATATAGCTGGAATAAATGATGCTAATAATGTGACGTTATTTGATGTCATAAAATATCCCCCCACTTGAATCTTACTTGTCCTCAAGTAGATTTTAGATTCATCTTAGGAAAATGTTTCCTAAACGAATGTCTAGGATTTTTCCTTTAAGCATTTTTATTCAATCACTAGCGCACAACCTAACACCTCACGAAATAGGAAAATTAAAACACTCAAATCACTCAACTAATCTATGTGGTAACATTTAGTAATTCGCTCAATTGCTCGGTCGTGATGAGTATTCTATCATAAGCATGGCAAGGATACACATCTCCACCACTAAATCTAGGGAGTAACCAGTCTAAAAAGGTAAATTTGGGTAAATATGATAAGGATTAAGGGTTGATCATTCTTTTTAATCTCTACCGATACCAATATTCCAGAAAAGACGACATAACCACAAATGCACGCCCAAATCCAGGACCACGACACTTGTGACTGCTCACTCCTTAACTCGAATAAGCTAAAGAGTAGAATCAAGTAATCTTTACCAAGAATAATACACCAACAAGGGTGACAAAACCACACATACACATTCAAATCCATGAATGAGACACATGTGAGTGCTCACTCCTTTATTCGAGCAAACCAAAGGTTAAGATGAAGAATGATATAGGGTAGGGATTGGGCATGAGAAACATTTATAATTGGTGTAAAATAAAATAACAAAACAGATTGATTAAGTCCAAACAAATTAGGAACAATGCTTCTAGCTACTTTCCCGACCATACCTTGAAAAAGACACAAATCACTGACTAACTCACACTTTAACAGGGAAACTCACGCTTTGTTTGGTAGACACAAATTAGACTCAAAGATGTCTCAATCATGATCCTTACGATCCATAAAAACACCCTAGTTGGCGTTCTCATAATGGCCAACTCCCAATCATCCATAATATAGTACAACAATAGTGGCGATATCAACCACTTGATATAAAAATACATAGTTGGTTTATATTGCGACCAACTAAAAATAATATACAACAAAACTTTACATCGTTGGTTTGTAGTACGTACCAACGAATAATTGATCACATAAATAATAAAATCGGTTAAGTTTAGACGAACCGATGATCTCACAAACCTCTCCTTTTTTTTTCTCTTACATTTTTTGTATTTTTCTGTTTTTTCGAATTTTTTATTTAAACATAAACAAAGAAAAAACGAAATAAATGTGTAAAATTTCACCACTTCACGATCATAATAAATTTGGACAATATTTCCGATCATAATAGTGAAAGTAGTAAACAAAAAAAAAATAAACGACAACTACTACTTTCATATTCCCATTGAAATTGTGTAATTTCCTGACCTAACCAAAGATAAGAAATACGCACACGAACACAAGAAGTACATACTTTTACACAAAAGCAACTACCAATCGATTAAGGACTTAATCTATAGGGTAGGCTAAGGTGTAAAGGTTTAACGAAACAAATTTTTGGTGGTGTAACAAACGAAATAATGGCTCAGAAGGTTTTTCTAGGGGTATCTTACTCTAAAAATGAGAGTAAACAAAAGGGTTTATACGGGGGTTAACTAACTAGTGTAGTTAGTTAATATCACAATACTTGTATAGGCTTTTTGGTTTAATCCTAAAAATTTACCAATCTAGACAAGTCACTCCAAAATACTTATTATTGTGGTCTCAAATAGTATACCAGGGGGTGCTGGAACACAAAAGAAGGTAGGGCTCTGTAGGTTGGTGCCGTGAGATGGCGGGTGAGGGCGCGTTTATTGGTTGTGGCATATTATTTATCACGAGGGTGTTAACATAATGAAGGGGGAGGGATTAGTACGAGGTGAAGTTTGGGCAATTACTTATGATACAAATTAGGGTATGGATGGGGTTGTTCGGGGGGTTAAATCACACGATTTCTATTAATATGTATCCACAATTGACGTAGGTATTAGGATACGCCTTTTTTTATGTATCAGTTGTGGCATGAGGAGCTGAGCCATAACCGGCGTTAGTGACACGGTTACGTGGTGATAATTCGAATTGAGGACAGCAATTTTCGGGGGTCCGATTATCATTATACCGGACTCATACCGCATGTCGTGGGGGGTTATTGGCGCGTGGTTCATTCGCTGAAGGGACGGAGAGCAGGTTTAGGCACTGAACACAAAGGGGAAGAGTCGTCCGGCAACGGTGGTGGTGGCGGGGTTATGTCTGGGGTGTGTGTAAGGACGGGGCCCACACAGGGGCTGAGATTACAGATATAGGTGGAGACTGTTTTTGTTAGGAGTTGGGCGGGGTAAGTGTGTTGGTTTTGATACTATTTTAGGGGCAGATTATCCCCCCCCGCCCCCGCCACCGCCCCAAACCTCCCCCCCCACCGGCCCCACACCCCACCCTCCCCACCCCCCCCCCCCCCCCCTCCCCCAACCTAACCGCTCCCCCCCACCGACTATGGAGATCGGGGTAGTGGCGTACGGAACGACTCGTCCCCAACCACACTTCCTTGTGCAATATTACATTGCCAACTCACTTGGGATTGTTATAGAATAACACTAGTCATTAAAATTACAAGGATAATATATGTTATACAGAAACATGGTTGAACAGCGCAACTTGAATATTTTAACTGCCTTGAGAATCTGACCCTGTCTTGTATCTTAAGTTTGAAAATACGTAAAATATTAATAAACCAGCCCACCAGGAGAGAGATTGCATGTGGCGTTCGGGGTGCGTTCGATATTTTTCGTTACTAAAATATCAATGGTTATAAAGTCTTTTTTGTATATAAATATAATAAAAGACTGATTGTGTGTTACACAACAACCAATAAAAGCCGTACTTGGATTTCTAACATGACACACGTATCACATAAATCAATCTTGTGATTGAAAGTTTATTGCAATTGACCCCCACCATGATTTTTCATCATTAACGTTCAACGTTGTTATCTTGTTTGTTAACCTGAGAGGAAACAACCATAGCTTCCTGGTTCCAGAGCAGTATTAATTTAATTAGGTGTGGGGTTAGTAATTTAATAGTTAATTAATCAAAATTCGGTATAATGTATAGTACCTGGTGATTCGCTAGTATCTGTTAGTGCACAATATCGATTTCGTTTATTAAATCGATTCAGGTATCTCTTGATTGTCTGTGGGTTTGGAATCAAACATGTAAACCTGGTTAGAAATAACAGTTATAAGTAAAGGGCTTACTTGTAAACTCGTTATACTACGTGTAAATACATTCAATGCATACATTAAAAACAAACCACTGATTTGTTCATTAGGTGAGGCCATCATACTCCGACATTTGTGTTGCAACCGTATTGCTCGTTGAGAATATCACAGTTCAGGTAGGGGTAACAATCAAAAATATAATACTTGGTGGATGGTCTAATTAGGTAAAATTTTGTTTTCCGCATTAACCTGGTCTAGTTCCTTTCAATTGGTATGTGTCATTAACATTTACTATACTACAAATAATAACACGTTTCTAATAAAGTATTGTTTTATTAAATATAAAATTTGAAAATTCTGGTTTTCCCCCCTAAATGGACTATTTACTGCGTCCTTAATTACCAAGTGATGACCACACCCCCTTTCCCACATAAAATTAAAATAACATACAGACATATGTAAAGAGCGGTGTTTAGGCGGAGGCTACCAACCACCTTTTTAAGGCCGGGCACGGCCCTCAAAAATGTGATATTTTAGGATGACCGTCAGTTTGCCCCCCATGACCCCCTCGTTCTCGCTTTAGTATAGCTTGAAAAGCTAAGTTAATTTATTATGGTTGCGGGGGCCTCTTTTGAGTCGTAATAAGAGATGAAGCTCTAAACAAGCAAAAGGGGGTCTCACGTTGGGTCGACGTTGAGGAAATATACTGAACACACGGTTTAGAGAGGCTCGCAGTCTTTCCGCGTAGTGGCACTGTTTAAGAGTCTTGGTACTCAATTGGCACTTTCGGGGTGTTGATCTGTTCTATAATCGTATTAGGATCCACTTCACAGCTCTGTCTGCGTTCCCTTCTTACCATCATGGGCAAGACAGCATGAAGAGCAACCAGAAGAACTGACTGACGCCGAAACATGAGCGGAGGTGAGAATGTATAGTTTAGAACGATGATCTGACGGATTGTGTCGTGTTTGTGGAATAGTGTGGGGGGAGTAATTTCTATATTTAGTGTGTTGGCAATAATGTGGGGCGTTATGTAAGTTCTGTGCTTTTTTCTGTGGGGTTTTGTTTTTTGAGTTATTTTTATTTCTGCTTTTTTTATTTGGTGTTCTTTGCATTTTCACTATTTTCTTTTTCACACACTTTTATTGTGTTGTCTTTGTAAGCGTGTATTCTTTTCTCTTTTAAATTTTATCTTTTATATGTGGTTTTTTTAATTGTCATGCAATCCATTCACTCATAAAACTATATTTGTTACTATAGTTCGAGTCTTTGTCTTCCAATCTTTTTGTTGTTGGGTTGTTCCAAATGATTTCAGGGGTTTTTAAAAGCAAAAATGGGGGTGAACATCTTTCGAGTTGTGGACTTACCTAACAAACCTATACAACAATTCACCATTTCAAACAATCAATCACCACTTTTAACATACAATCACTAATCATTGTTCGATCAACTTAATCATTTCATAATCAATTAAGATGGCTAATCTTTCGGAAGACATCCAATGTGCCGATTCCGATACCCGACCACCTATGCTTGATAGGACCGACTTTGCATCATGGCAACAACAAATTCAACTGTATTGTCGGGGTAAAGAGAATGGGGTGAACATCTTGAAGTCAATTGATGAAGGACCTTTTCAGATGGGAACATTTCGGGAAACTCTTGCAGAAGGAAATAAAGGTGCCTTACATCTAGGTCCAAAACGACCTCGAGTCTATTCTGACCTATCATCTGAAGATAAGGAAAGGTACAATGCTGACATTCGGGCAACAAACATCCTACTTCAAGGGTTGCCAAAAGATATCTACTCTCTTATCAATCATTACACTGATGCAAAGGACATATGGGATAATGTGAAGATGCTCTTGGAAGGTTCAGAATTAACAAAAAAAGACCGCGAATCACAACTGTATGATGACTTCGAACACTTCCGTCAGCACAAAGGAAATACTATTCATGATTACTATGTCCGGTTTGCCAAACTCATCAATGACATGCGTAACATCAAGATGACCATGTCCAGAATGCAGTTGAATTCTAAGTTTGTTAATAACATGTTGCCAGAATGGGGTAGATTTATAACAGCAGTGAAACTCAACAGAGGTTTGAGGGACTCCAACTATGATCAACTATATGCATATCTAAAGCTGCATGAGGCACATGCCAATGAAAACAAAAGGATATTGGAATGATTCACTCAACCCAATGTTGATCCTCTCGCCTTGATGTCCAATATTTCACATCAACAATACAATTCACAATCATCTACAAATCCATCATCCATATATGTTCCACCACACTTTATTGACAACTCTCAACTTGATTCAGGACTCTCTCCAACGGACAACTTAATTGAGAACTTAACCAACACACTTGCCCTACTCACCCAATCATACAAAACATACATTCCTCAAATAAACAATCAACTTAGAACTTCATTAAATCCTAGGAACCAAGCCACAATTCAAGACGACAAGGTTGTTGTTCAGAATGTTCAGGGTTAACAGAATAGAGGACAGGGTAACAATGCACGGGGTGCAGGTACAGCTAATTATAGGGGATCACAAAACAGAGTTAGGAATGCTAATCCAGGTCAAGCAAGGCAGGTTAAGTGCTACAACTGCAATGATATAGGCCACATAGCAAGGAACTGCACTCAACCCAAGCGTCCACAGAACTTTGAATACTTCAAAGACAAGATGTTGCTGATGCAAGCTCAGGAGAATGGGGTGGCATTAGATGAAGAGCAGTTATTGTTTATTGCAGGTGGACAAGACAACGCTTGTGATGAAGATGTGGATGAGCAACCTGTCTAGGACTTAGCACTCAGTGTGGATAATATGTTTCAAGTTGATGACTGTGATGCTTTTGATTCTGATGTTGATGAGGCTCCCACGGCACAAACCATGTTCATGGCTAATCTATCATTCGTAGATCCTGTTTATGATTAAGTTGGTTCGTCTTATGATTCAGGCATTCTATCTGAGGTACACGACCATGATCACTATCAAGATGCTGTTTGTGAACATCATGAAGAACACGAGATGCATGACGATGTACAACCAAACTACGTTGTTGATTCACATGCTAATTATACGAGTGATAGTAATATGATTCCGTATGATCAGTATGTAAAGGACAACGCAGTACCAGTTGTACAAAGTAATGTATCTTCTATTTCAAATGATGCATACATGATGATATTTAATGATATGCATGAACCGCATGCCCAATCCATATCTGACACAACACGGAACACAGTAGTTGATAATTTATTAACTGCTGAACTTGCAACATATAAGGAACAAGTTGAACTGTATGAAAGACGGGCCAGGTTTGAATTAACAGAAAGAGAACAAAAGATTGATGAACAATTAAGAATAGTTATCACTGACCGTAATATTAAGGAAGAAAATTTGAAAAAGGAACTTCATTCTGTAAAAATGCAACTTGCTTCTACCATCAACCATAACAAGTCAATGGTAGAAGAAGTTACGTCTTTGAAAAAGGATTTTAAACAGAAAGAAAACAAATACCTTGAAGAATTTTTGGACATGAAAGCTTTAAAAGAAAAGGTCGAGGATAAATTATACAAACAAGACCAGTCTCTTCAAACAGTTCACATGTTGTGTAAACCAAAGCCCTATTATAATGAACAGAATAAGGTAGCTATTGGCTACAAGAACCCTTTATGCCTCACCCGTGCAAAGCAAGTTCAGCCTGCTCTATATAATGGTTATGAAATTATCAAAAACAATCATGTCCCGGCTTTAGTGCACAACACAGAGGATACCCTAGAGATAGCTGAAATCACTAGGAGGAAAATGAATGACAAAATGAAAGACCCTGAGTGTGTGACTCATAAGGTTAAGATTGCACCACCTGATTACTCGAAAGAGAATTATTTAGCGACCTTCACACCACAGAAGCAATTGACCCCTGAGCAAATATTTTGGTCTCAAGATCTCATAAAGATGAAAGAAGAAGCTCTCAAAAAGCAGACCACCGCCTCAAGACCAATCAAAGCATTGATGGTGTATCCACCAAATACACCTGCAATGCTTGTCCCCAGGGTGCTTCCAACAAAAAGTCAAGTGAAAATTAATATTTTTGCACTTATACAACTTTTTTCAGAATTTGAGAAAACCTGTAAAAAGAGAATTACACCAACAGGGCTCACTGAAGGGGAAAGGGGTTTTGAACAAACCAAGGAATGTTATCTCACCGAGGTCATTCCATTTTTCAAAACACTTAAAGAACATTTTGAGGGCATTCAAAAGGCTCTAACTAAAGAAATTAAAGAAATGAAAGACATTTTTGAAGAGTTGGAAGCTGAGGTTGACCAAAATGGTGTAGATAGGAAACATGATGAGATTGAACGAAAAAACTTCTTATTGCTAATGATAATTTAATTGATGACTGCTTGTCTAAAGAAAGTGTTTTATGTTGCAACGAATTCTGAGCTTAATGTATCTAGTTTTACTGAAATGCATGATGCCCACACCAGTCTTAAAGCACGTTGTTTGGAACTTGAAGTTGAGCTTTCTAATTTACGTGATACGTTCAAAAAGGATAATCATGATAAGTTATAATTGGTTTTCCATTCTTGAAGGTAATTAATTTAACTCTGCAGTTAAAATATCAAAATCTTAAAGAAAGTTTTAGAAACAACACGTCTCCACCCGCTCGAAATGTTCCTGATTTTGACTCAGTTTTTGTAATCGAAAAGATGAAAGCCTCAATTCAAGGAAAAGACAATGCCATCAAAAATAAGAATGAAAATCTCTCAATTGAAGAAACCCGTTAGTAAAGAAGACCGCTACACTGATTTCAGGACCTTAGACTTTCAGATCACTCAATTAACTAAAAAATCAATGTTCTTCAAGAACAAAATAAGCTTTTTAGGGCAGAAAATGGAAAGATTAAGCAGCATTACAAGGAAATGTATGATTCTATTAAGATTACGCGTGCTAAGAATCTAGATCTTTCACATCTGCCTATTAACTAAAATGAGAGTCTAATAGGTCCAAATCAGAATAAGATTGTAATGTGTCAATAAGGATCATGTGAAACCAAAAAGTTCTTTGCACCAGGGAAAGTATTTTTATAGTGTTGAACCTATCTCCCCCTGCAATAGGACAATAGGGGAAGTGCATCTAGTTATCATAATCACCCTTAAGGAAAGTGTAGAAACCTCTCAGCGAGATCGTGGAGGAAGCTAAGGTTGAAAAGTACCAATTAGATACTCACTTGCATTAGTTGCCGTACACAAACACTCTAGGATTGGTTAGAATATGTGATCGGCACTTGTCAAAGACTAAATCTGAGATAACAAGCATGCTTCTACCCCTTTACCTAAGAAAAAGCAAGTCACTTTTGAGGAACAATGTGCAATGTCAAAAAGTAACACACACAAACCTGTAGAGCAACTGAACTGTCAGAAGACTAATGTCCATGTGCCTCCTTCTACAGGAGTAAACAGTTGTACTGACTCTAGCGAATCACAACCTATGGCATACAAGTATATGGATCTTACCGGCAAAGAGGATGTCAACATGAAGAATGTAGGTAGAACACCTAGAATATATAAGGTCTAGTCTAAAAAACCATGAATCGTGTTGATTCTAGTATTAGCTCTAAGCATACTGTAATTAATTCGAATTCTCATTCTGTTTGCCAAACATGTAACAAATGCTTAATTTCTGCAAATCATGATATGTGTGTGGTTACTTATTTGCACTCTGTGAATGCATCCCCCTCTGTTAAAAATGTTATGCGTAAAGTTAAGCAAGTTTGGAAACCTAAGCAAGTCAAGCAAGTATGAAAACCAAAACAGGCTACATAACTTTACAATGTAGGTTATCAATGGATGCCCACAGGAAGAACATTCACGTTAAGAGAACAGTGCCTTTTAACTAGGCTCACTAAACCTAACAAAGTGTCAGCGATTGCTTATGCTAACCCAAGGGAACCCAACCACAATTGGGGATCTAACTTTCCAAACTCTCCATCTTCGTCTGTTTTCAAATGAGTATCGTACATATCGTACTTTGGTATTTGGACTCAGGCTGTTCAAAACATATGACAGGGGATCGCTGAGGATAGGGAACTTGTGAAAAAGTTATCGGGGGTACAGATTTGGGAATGACCACTTTGGTGCTTATCATGGGTTATGGAGGATACCGTTATTGGTAGAAAAGTGTGATCTCTTAGGTATCTATGTGGAAGGTCTGAGGACAACATTCTATTTTCTCGTCGGACTATTTTGTGATCTGATCTAGAAGTTGCCTTCAGAAAATTCTTGCTACGTTCGAGATAAAATTAATTTTATTATAGGATGGTGTTGAATTATTAATGATCTCGTGCTTTTTTTAGTTTAATTTGTACACTATCTTGATTGAAGACATGTTGAAGTCCTCTCCAATTTGCTTGTTGTCCAAAGCCTCCAAGAATAAATCATGGTTGTGGCATCGACGTTTAAACCACTTGAACTTCGGTACCATCAATGACCTTGCAAGAAAAAGATTTGTTTTGAGGCCTTACATTAGATGACGTTTGAGAAAGATCTCTTTGCTATGCGTCGTCAACTAGGAAAGAGCAAAAAAACATACCACAAACCAATCACTAAAAAAACACCAACTTGGAAGTTCTTAAATACCCGTATATGGGGTTTTATGTGGACGATGCGGTTTAACATTAATGGGAAGAAATACATCTTAGTTATTGTTGATGATTATTCGCGGTTTACTTGGGTTATGTTTTGAGATCGAAAGATGAGACCCAGAGGTTGTCTTATAAATTTCTAAAGACAAATACAAGTCGGTCTCAACAAAATGTTACGAAAAGCATCTCGAACCGATAAGGACAGTATTTGTCATAAAAGATTTGACTGATTATTATGAACGTGTCGGCATTTTTCACCAAAAGACAGTTCTGAGGACTCCACAGCAGAACGACGTTGTCGAAAGACAGAACCGTACTCTTGTTGAGGCTGCTAGGACAATGCTGATCTTTTCCAAGGCCTCGATGTTTCTATGGGCAGAAGCTATGGCTACTGCGTGTTGTTAACCAACAACCGACTCCTTATGCTCACTGTTCACTACAAAATACCCCATTGAGATGTGCATGGACGAGAAGCCTGATCTTACCTTTTTCAGAGTCTTTGGTGCTCTTTGTTACCCTACAAATGACAGCGAAGATCTTGGAAAATTAGGAATACACAGCTGATATTGGAATATGCATGGTAGCACCTAGCAGGAAAGGGTATAGAATCTACAACAAAAGAACCCGACGTATTATGGAAACTATTCACGTTCAATTCGATGAGCTGACTGAGCAAATGGCTCCTGTGCAACTCAGTACAGGACCCGCTCCTACTTTTCTGACACCTGGACAAATAAGTTCAGGGGCTCTATTGAGTTCAAATTCAGGTTCTGCTCACCTTTATGTACCCCCCACAATTAATAAAAGGAGATTTTATTCCAACCAATGTTCGATGAATACATGGAACCTCCTCGTGTTGAAAGACCGGTCTCTCCTGCTCTAGCAGTTTTAGTTCCAGTCAATTTAGCCGGTACTCTTTATCTACTTACATTGAATCAAGAGGAACCCTTATCCAAGTCATTTATCGTCTATCTCCGGCAATCCAATCTCTAAGTTTACATACAAGCATTGCAACTGATTCTACTCTCATGGAAGACAATCCCTTTGCTCCTGTTGACAATCATCCCTTCATAAACGTATTTGCTCCAGAACCTAGTTCTGAAGCATCATCTGGGATCTTAGTTTAGCAGAATCTCTTTATGTCTCTTAAACACTTCATCATCTCAGGAAATGGAGCAAGGATCACCCGCTGGATAATATTATTGGCAATCCCTCTCGGCCGGTATCCACCAAAAAACAACTGGCAACCGATGCCTTATGGTGCTTGTATAACTCTGTACTATCAAAAGTCGAACCAAAGAACTTCAAATCTGTAATTACAGAAGATTGCTAGTTTCAAGCCATGCAAGATAAGATTCACGAATTTGATCGACTTCAAGTATGAGAATTAGTACCTCAACCAGTCTATGTCATGATTATGCTTCTCAGTGGATACAAAGTTAAAACTTGAGGAGTTCGGTTGATGTTCTAAAGATACAAGGCTAGGTTAGTGGCAAGTGATATCGTCAAGAGGAGGGCATGATTTTGAGGAATCATTTGCCACCGGTTGAACGTTCGAGCTCATTTTGTTTCTTATCGCAATGCCGTAGTAAAAAACTGACCTTATCAAAATGGATGTAAAGACAGCATTTCTGAATGGCGAATTAAAGAAGACTATGTTAGTCAACCAGAGGGTTTCGTTGATCCTGATCATCCAACACATGTTTATCATCTGAAGAAAGCTTTGTACGGTTTAAAGCAAGCCCATCGGGCATGGTATGATACCTTGTCACGGTTTCTTCTGGACAATAAATTTTCCAAGGGTGCAGTTGATCCGACACTATTCACTTGGAAAACAGGCAAACATATTCTTCTTGTTCAAATATATGTAGATGATATCATTTTTGCCTCGACCGACCCTAAAGCATGTGAAATATTTTCCTATGAGATGAGTTCTAAATTTCAAATGTCAATGATGGGGCAAATGTCTTTTTTCTTAGGCTTACAAGTTTCTCAAAATCCTGGAGGCATTTTCATTAATCAATCAAAATTTGCTCTTAAAATATTAAAGAAATTTGGGATGGATTCGTGTGACCCTGTTGATACACCCATGGTGGATCGAATCAAACTGGATGAGGACCCCTTAGGGATTTCAGTTGACCAAACTCAATTTTGTAGTATGGTCGGCTCCCTAATGTATCTCACTGCCAGCAGACCCGACCTTGTATTCGTTGTATGCATGTGTGCTAGGTATCAGGCTTCGCCTACCAAAAAGCACCTTGAAGCACTTAAACGGGTCTTTCGGTATCTCAGAGGAACCATTAATTGGGGTCTTTGGTATCCGAAAGACACCGCTATGGCACTAACGGCCTATGCAGATGCAGACCATGCAGGTTGTCAAGACACACGAAGAAGTACGTCAGGAAGTGCTCAGTTCCTTGGAGATAAATTAGTCAACTGGTCATCAAAGAAACAGAAGAGCACTGCGATCTCAACTACAGAGGCAGACTACATTGCCATGTCTGGATGCTGTGCACTGTCAGATCTTTGGGATGAGATTCACGAGCTCATTGGGACTACGGCTTTGCCTTCAATAAAATTCCCTTGTATTGTGACAATCGCAGTGCCATTGCTCTATGTTGTAATAATGTCAAACACTCCTGGTCTAAGCACATTGACATACGACACCATTTTATAAGAGAGCAGGTTGAGAAATACGTGGTTGAATTGTACTTCGTGTCAACGGATTATCATCTCGCGGACATATTCACAAAGGCTTACAAGAGAGCGGTTCGGGAATTTTACTACCGCGTCTTGGTATGTAAGAGTTGTCTCCGGAAACTCTTAAAATGTCTTCAGGAGGAGAGAAGAGTAAAGATGGTATTTCCTATCTTCTATGTAAATATGTACATATTCAAAACCAAAAAGAAAAATACAAAAAATATAAAACCTATAAAAACATCAAAAAATAGAAAATAGAAAATTCCATAATAATGTTTTTTCAAGACCATGTCTTACGTTTATCGATAACATTTACGGACCTGAAATGTTCATTATTAATGACAGCGTCTTTATTTAAGCCGAATGGAAGTTCAAATTTTTCAAAACATGTCTTTCTGGCTTGTAGTTATTTCAGGCTGCAACCCGTTTTTCAAATTGAGGAAAGCATGTCGCCAAAAAGACGGTTGTTCCTGACAACGGGTGATTAAGCTCTCCCGGGCATGGATTACTTTATATCATGACAACTCGATCTATTGTACCCTTCAGAGCATTATTTCACTGATCGGAGAGCTCCAGCTCTTATGTCCTATCCATCCATAACATTTTCGTCTCATGAACTCTCTCCTTTTTCACCTCACCTTCGTCTGATTCGTTGTCTCGCTAGGAGACCCGACTCGCCACACAGACGCATACTCATCTTATATGGATAGACAGACCAGTCAGAGACGAATTGCCAGCCTTTATTCAGGAAATAATGCACTGGCAGGGTACATTTAGATCGAGTTGCATGGATATAAAGTAATCCATGCCGGGAGAGAATTTATCACCGTTGTCAGGATAACAACCGTCTTTTTGGCGACAGGCTTTCTCAATTTGAAAAACGGGGTTTTGCAGCCTGAACATAACTACAAGCCAGAAAGAATTGTTTGAAAAATTTAAACTTCCGTTCGTGCTTTATTTAAAGACCCGTTGTCTATTATTAATGAGTCATTTCTTAGGTCCGTAAATGTTATCGATAAACGGCGAATGTCTTGTAAAAACATTATTTTTGGGTATTTTCTATTTCTATTTTTTTTATGGTTTTTATTAGTTTTAAATTTTTGTATTTTCTTTTTTGGTTTTGAATATGTACTATTTACTTTTGATATAGGAAGACCCTTTTTACTTTCTTTCCTTCTGAAGTCGTTTTAGAGTATTCGGAAGACTTACTCTTCATACCAAGTCGCGGGACGGAGAGTAGAAATTCGAACCGCTCTATTGGTAATGCTTTTGTGAATATGTCCAGCGAGTGATAATCCGTTGACTCGAAGTACAATTCAAACCACGTATTCTCACTGCTCTCTTTATATAAATGGTTGTCGTATGTAAGTGCTTTAGAACGGTGTGTTTTGACGAATTATTACAACATAGAGCAATCTGGCATGAGTTGTCCAATACAAGGGAATTTTTTGAAGGCAAAGCCGTAGTCTTTGAGCTGTGATTCATCCAAGTATTGAGCACAGCATTCCAGGTAATGGTAATGTATTCTGCACTTTGTAGTTGAGTTCGCACGTGCTCTTCTGTTTCTTTGATGACCAGCTGACTAATTTATCTCCAAGGAACTGAGCAACTCTGCGTACTTCTTCGTGTGTCTTGATACCTGCATGGTTGCATTTGCTTAGGCGTTAGTGCCATAGCGGTTGTCTTCGATACCAACGACCCCTATAATGGTTCATCTGAGATACCGAATGAGCGTTTAAGTGCTTCATGTGCTTTTTGGTAGGCGTAAGCTGTTACCTAGCACACTTGCATACAACGAATAACATGGTCGGGTCTGTCTGGCTAGTGAGTTACATTTGGGAAGCCGAACCATACGCCAAAAATTTTTTATGTTTTTGAGTCAACTGGAATCCATAAGGGGTTCCTCATCCAGTTTGAGTCGTTCCACCATGGGTGTATAATAGGGTCACACGTAATCATCCCTAATTTCTTTAATATTTTGTTTAAGAGCAATTTTAATTTGATTATGAAAATGCCCTCCAGGGATTTTGGACACTTGTGAGCCTAAGAAAAAGACATTTGCCCTCATTGACATTTGAAAATGTAGAACTCATCTCATAGGAAATTTTTTCACATGCTTTAGGGCTTTCTGGTCGAGCAAAAATGATTTCATTCTACATATTTTTGAACATGAAGAATTTGTTTGCCTGTTTTCATGTGATTAGTGGTTGGATTCCAACTGCCAATTGGAATATTTATTGTCCACCTAGATATAGAAACCGTGAAAAGGTATCATTCCTTGCCGAGGGGCTTGCTTTAAACCGTACAAAGCTTTCTTCAGATGATAAACATGTGTCGGGTGATCAGGATCAACGAAACCTATGGTTTGATAAATAGACTTCTTCTTTCAATTCGTCATCAGAAATTGCTTGTCTTTTACATCATTTGATAGTCTTGGTCATGTTTTACTAGCGGCATTGGCGATTAAGATAACAAATAGCCTCTGATTACGTGCAACCGGGTGCAAATGATTCCTCAAATAAATGCCCTCCTTTGACGATATCCTTGGCCATCTAAACTAGCATGTTCTTTAGAACATCATCCGGTTACTCATCAAGTTTAACTTTGTAAATCCACTTGAGAGCAATAATCATGACATAGTCTGGTTGAGGTACTAATTCTCATACTTGAAGTCGATCAAATTCGTGAATCTTATCTTGCATGGCTTGAAACCAGCAATCTTCTGTAATTACAGATTTGAAGTTCTTTGGTTCGACTTTTGATAGTAAAGAGTTATACAAGCACCATAAGGCATCGGTTGCCAGTTGTTTTTTGGTGGATACGCCGAGAGGAATTGCCAATAATATTATCCAGCGGGAGTGATCCTTGCTCATTTTGAGATGATGAAGATGTTTATTAGAAGACATAAAGAGATTCTGCCTAAACTAGATACAGATGATGTTCAGAACTAGGTTCTGGAGCAAATACGTTATATGAGGGATGATTGTAATCAGGATGCAAAGGGATGTCTTCATGAGAGTAGTAATCAGTTGCATGCTTGTATGTAAAACTATAGAGATTGGATTGCCGGAGATGACGATAAATGACTTGGAGAAGGTGCCTCTTGATCAATGGTAGTAGATGAAGGTGTACCGGCTAAATTGACTGGAACTAAAACTGCTAGAGCAGGAGAGACCGGTCTTTCAACACGAGGAGGTTCCATGTATTCATCGAACATTGGTTGGAATAAAATCTCCTGTTATTTATTTGTGGGGGGTACATAAGGTGCTGCAGGAACCGAATTTGGTACGAGCCCTGAACTTATTTGTCCAGGCGTCAGAAAAGTAGGAGCGGGTCCTGTACTGAGTTGCACAGGAGCCATTTGCTCAGTCAGCTCATCGAATTGCACGTGAATAGTTTCCATAATACGTCGGGTTCTTTTGTTGTAGATTCTATACCCTTTCCTGCTAGGTGCATAACCAACGAATATTCCAATATCAGCTGTTGGTTGTAATTTTCCAAGATCTTCGCTGTCATTTGTAGGGTAACAAAGAGCACCAAAGACTCTGAAAAAGGTAAGATCAGGCTTCTTGTCATGCACCAGCTCATATGGGGTTTTGTAGTGACGAGTGTGAATAAGGGATCGGTTTTGGGTGTAACACGCAGTAGCCACAGCTTCTGCCCATAGAAACATCGAGGCCTTGGAAAATATCAGCATTGTCCTAGCAGCCTCAACAAGAGTACGGTTCTGTCTTTCGACAACGTCGTTCTGCTGTGGAGTCCTCAGAACTGTCTTTTGGTGAAAAATGCCGACACGTTCATAATAATCAGTCAAATCTTTATTGACAAATTCTGTGCCATTATCGGTACGGATGTTTCTAACAGTTTTGTTGAGACCGACTTGTATTTGCTGTAGAAAATTTGATGACAACCTCTGGGGTTCTCATCTTTCGATCTCAAAACTTAACCCAAAGTAAAACCTGGAATATCATCAACAATAAAATTAGATGTTTTCTTCCCATTAATTGTTTAAACTCGCATCGGTCCACATAAATCCATATGAAGGGTATTAAGAACTTCCAAGTTGGTGTTTTTAGTTTTGGGTTTGTGGGTATGTTTTTTGCTCTTTCCTAGTTGACACGCAGAGCAAAGATGATCTTTCTCAAACTCCTAGGTAAGCCTCAAACTAAATTTTTCTTGCAAAGGTCATGATGGTACGAAGTTCAAGTGGTTTTTAACGTCGATGTCACAACCATGATTTATTTCTTGAGCTTCGACAAAAGCAAATGGAGAGTGACTTCAACATGTCAGTCAATCAAGATAGTGTACAAATTAGAACCACGAGAACCTTTAATTAATTCAACACCATCCGTATCTCGAACGTAGCAAGAATGCTTCCTGAAGGAAACTTCTAGATCAGAGTCACAAAATTGTCTGACAGAAAATAGATTGTGTCCCAGTCCTTCCACATAGTATACCCTAGAGATCACACTTTCACCATAACGTAGTCTCCTTACCCATGATAGCACCAAAGTGGTCATTCCCGAATCTAACCATCCCGATGAACTTTTTCACAAAATTCCTGAGCCGCGAGCGATCCCCTGTCATATGTTTTGAACAGCCTGAGTCCAAATACCAAAGGACGATCTGTACGACCTGCATTTGAAAACAGACGAAGATGGAGAGTTTGGAAGTTAGATCCCCAATTGTGGTTGGGTTCCCTTGGGTTAGCATAAGAAATCGTGACACTTTGTTTAGGTTTTGTGAGCCTAGGTTATAAGGTACTGTTCTTCTTAACAGTGAATGTTCTTCCTGTGGGATCAATTGATAACCTACAGTGGTAAAGTTATGTTGCTGGTTGGTTCCTTACTTGCTTGATTGCTTAGGTTTCCAAACTTGCTTAACTTTGAGCATAACATTTTTACAGAGGGTGGATGCATTCACAGAGTGGCAAATTAAGCAACCACAAACATATCATGATTTGCAAAAATTTAGCATTTGTTACAGTTTGGCATACAGAATTGAGTATTCGACATTAATACTGTATGCTTAGAGCTTTAATACTTGAATCAACTCGATTCGTGGTTTTTTAGATAGGACTTATTATTCTAGGGTGTTCTTTTTCTACTTTTTCATGTTGAACTCTTTGACGTTGGTTAACGATCTCTTTTTTCTTGTATTGCTCATGGTTGTGATCGCCAGAGTAAGTACAATGTTTACTTCCTGTTAGAAGGATTGGCACATGGACATTAGTCTTCTGACAGTTCAGTTGCTCTACAGGTTTGTGTGTGTTACTTTTTGACATTGCATATTATTCCTCAAAAGTGACTTGCTTTTTCTTAGGTAAAGGGATAGAAGCATGCTTGTTATCTCGTGTATTTAGGTCTTTTGGACAAGTGCCGATCACATATTCTAACAATTCCTGAGAGTGTTTGGTGTAACGGCAAGCTAATGCAAGTGAGCTATCTAATGGTCTTTCAACCTTAGCTTCCTCCACGATCTCGCGAAGGGTTTCTACACTTTCCTTAAGGTGTTTGAGATAAACTAGATGCACTTCCCTATTGTTCCTATTGCGAGGGGGAATAGGTTCAACATCTATAACATACTTTCCTGGTGCAAGAACTTTTGGTTTTACATGATCCTTATTGACACATGACAACTTATTCTGTATTTGGACCTTTAGACTCTCATTTTTAGTTAATAGGGCAGTTGTATGTTCTAGATTCTTAGCACGCGTGATCTTAATAGAATCATACAATTCCTTGTAATGCTGCTTAATCTTTCCATTTTTTGCCCTAAAAAGCTTATTTTGTTCTTGAAGAACATTGTTTTTTTAGTTAATTGAGTGATCTGAAAGTCTAAGGTCCTGAAATCAAGTGTGACGGTCTCTGCTTTTACTTAGGTGTTTCTTTCATTTGAGAGATTTGCATTCTTAATTTTTTGATGCAATTGTCTTTTCATTGTATTGAGGACTTTCATCTTTCGATTACAAAAATGATGTCAAAATCAGGAACATTTCGAGCGTGGTGAGGACCGATGGTGTTATCTAAAACTTTCTTTAAGATTTTGATATTTTAACTGCAGATTTAAATGATTTACCTCAAGATTGGAAAACCATTTTATTAACTTATCATGATTATCCTTTTGAATCGTATCACGTAAATTAGAAAGCTCAACTTCAAGTTCCAGACAACGGGCTTTAAGTCTGGTGTGGGCATCATGCATTTCAAGTAAAACTAGATACATTCAGCTCATGAATTGCGTTTGCAACATAAAAACTTCTTTAGACAAGCAGTCAATCAATTTAATTATCATTAGAATAAGAGGTTTTTTTCGTCATTTTCATCATGTTTCATAGTTTCACCTTTTTGGTCAACACTCAGCTTCCAATCTTCAAAAAATATCTTTCTTTCTGTAATTTCTTTAATTTCTTTAGTAGAGCCTTTTGATGCCTCAAATGTTCTTTAAGTGTTTGAAAAAAAGAAATGACCCGTGTGAGGATAAAATGCCTTGGTTTGTTCAAACCTCTTTCCCTTCGTGTAGCCCCGTTGGTCGTGTTTCTCTTCGTTACCCCAAAAGTTTTTTTTTTTCGAAAGTCCCGAAAAGAGTTGTATTAGTGCAAAAAATGTTAATTGTTACTTGCTCTTTGTTCCGACTGCACCCTTTGGACAAGCGTTGAGGTGTATTTGAAGGGTTACACCATCAACCTTTTGATTAGATTGAGGGTTGTGGCCTTGCGTTGTTGAAGAGCTTCGGTTTCATCTTGATGAGATTCTTGAGACAATAATATTTGCTCTGGGCGTCAATTGTTTTGTGTGTGAAAGTTGCCAAAAATAATTCTCTTTCGAGTAATCAGGTGGTGTGATCTTAACTTTCTTTTGCACACACTCTGGGTCTTTCATTTTGGCATTCATTTTCTTCCTAGTGATTTCAGCTATCTCTAGGGTATCCTCTGAATTGTGCACTATGGCCGGGACATGATTGGTTTTGATAATTTCATGACCATTATATAAAGCAGGTGAGCTTGCTTTGCTCGATGTGAGATAAATGGGGTTCTTGTAACCAATAGCTACCTTATTCAGCTCATCATAATAGGGCTTTGGTTTACACAACATGTGAACTGTTTGAAGAGACTGGTCTTGTTTGTATAATTTATCCTCGACCTTTTCTTTTTTTTAAAGGCATTTTCATGTCCAATAATTCTTCATGGTACTTGTTTTCGTTCTGTTTTTAATATCCTTTTTTCAAAGACGATACTTCTTCTAACATTGTCTTGTTATGTGTTGATGGTAGATAGCAAGTTGAAATTTTACGGAATGAAGTTCATTTTTCAAAATTTTCTTCTCATTAACTATGTGCGTTCTTATTCTATATTTAGCTAGTCAGTGATTGATAACTATTCTATTGTTCATCAATCTTTTATTCTCTTTCCGTTAATTCAAACCTGGCCCGTCTTTCATACAGTTCAACTTGTTCCTTATATGTTGCAAAGTTCAGCTGGTTAGTTGATTACCTCAACTTTTGTAGTTTCGTTGTTGTTTTAGAGACAGATTGGGCATGAGGTTCATACATATCATTATATATCATCATGTATGCATCATTTGGAACAGAAGATACATGGCTTTGTACAACTGCACTGCGTTGTTCCTTTAATATCTGAATCATACGGATCTATTACTATCACTCGTATAATGGCATGTGAGTTCAACAACGTAGTTTGGTTGTACATCGTCATGCATCTCGTGTTCTTCATGATGTTCTACAAATACAGCATCCTGATATTGTATGGTCGTTGTACTTAGATAGAATGTTCTGATTCTTACGATGGACCAGCGTTCATCATAAACAGGATCTGCAGATGATAGATTAGCCGATAACCTAGTTTGTACGTGGGTGCCTCATCACATCAGAATCAAAAGTAATTACAGTCATCAGATTGAATCAATATATCAATACATTGAGTCGGCTAAATATGATCTGGTGCTCATCCTATTCATCAACGCGTTGTCATGTCCACCTGCAAGAAATAGTAATTGTTCTTCATCCAATGCCACCCCATTCTCCTGAGCTTGCATCAGTAACATCTTGTCTTTGAAGTATTCAGAGTTCTGTGGTCGCTTGGGCTGAGTGCAGTTCCTTGCTATGTGGCCTATACCGTTGCAGTTGTAGCACTTGACCTGCCTTGCTTGACCTGGATTAGCATTCCCGACTCTGTTCTGAGCTCCCCCATAACCAGCTGTACCTGCACCCCGTGCATTGTTACCCTGTCCTCTATTCTGTCGACCCTGAACATTCTGAACCACAACCCTGCCGTCTTGAACTGTGGCTTGGTTCCTAGGATTTGATGAAGTTCTGAGTTGATTATTTGTTTGAGGAAGGTATGTTTTGTATGATTGGGTGAGCAGGGCAAGTGTGTTGGTTAAATTCTCAATTAAGTTGTCCGTTGGAGAGAGTCCCGAATCAAGTTGAGAGTTGTCAGCAAAGTGTGGTGGAACATATGTGGATGATGGATTTGTGGATGATTGTGAATTGTACTGCTGAGGTGCAACATTGGACATCAAGGCGAGAGGATCAACTGTGTGTTGAGTGAATCGGTCCAACATCATTTTGTTCTCATTGGCATGTGCCTCGTGCTGCTTTAGATAAGCATACAGTTGATCATAGTTGGAGTCCCTCAAGCCTCTGTTGAGTTTCACTGCTGTTACAAATCTACCCCATTCTGGCAACATGTTATTAACAAACTTAGAATTCAACTGCATTCTGGACATGGTCATCTTGATGTTACGCATGTCGTTGATGAGTTTGGCAAACCGGACATAGTAATCATGAATAGTCTCTCCTTTGTGCTGACGAAAGTGTTCGAAGTCATCATACAGTTGTGATTCACGGTCTTCTTTTGTTAATTCCGAACCTTCCAGGAGCATCTTCACATTATCCCATATGTCCTTTGCATCAGTGTAATGATTGATAAGAGAGTAGATATCTTTTGGCAACCCTTGAAGTAGGATGTTTGTTGCCCGAATGTCAGCATTGTACCTTTCCTTATCTTCAGGTGACAGGTCAGAATAGACTCGAGGTCGTTCTGGACCTAGATGTAAGGCACCTTCATTCCCTTCTGCAAGAGTTTCCCGAAATGTTCCCATCTGAAAAGGTCCTTCATCAATTGACTTCAAGATGTTCACCCCATTCTCTTTACCCCGACAATACAGTCGAATTCGTTGTTGCCATGATGCAAAGTCAGTCCTATCAAGCATAGGTGGTCGGGTATCGGAACCGGCACATTGGATATCTTCCGAAAGATTAGCCATCTTAATTGATTGTGAAATGATTAAGTTGATCGAACAATGATTAGTGATTGTATGTTAAAAGTGGTGATTGATTGTATGAAATGGTGAATTGTTGTTAAAGTTTGTTAGGATTACAGGTTGAAATTAGTCAATTTGAAAAATTTAGTCCAAATGTCCAAAAATCCACAACTCGCTGCCCTGTAACTCGCTGGATGTAACTCGCTGTAAGAGACTTGACAACTCGCTGGTAAGAAATTAAATGGACAGAGTTCATGTTCACAAGTCGCTAGCAATTTGTCTTCAATTAACCTGTAACTCGCTATATGTAACTCGCTGGAAGAGACTTGACCACTCGCTGGTAATAAATTAAATGGATAGAGTTCCTGTTCACAAGTCGCTAGAAAATTGTCTTCAATTAACATGTAACTCGCTATATGTAACTCGCTGGAAGAGAGTTGACAACTTGCTAGTAAGAAAATAAACTGACATAGTTCTTGTTCATAACTCACTAGTATAAAGATCTTTAAAAACCTGTACTCGCTAGTTTTTAACTTGCTAGTATCCAACTCGCTAGTCTTCAACTCGCTACCTGCAAGAAGGGTTAACTCGCTGCCTAACTCGCTACCTGCACAAGATGACAACTCGCTGACATAGTACTTTCTGACACATAGTATACTATGCTGACAACTCGCCAGTACAGTAACCTAACTCACTAAGAAGATCTTCGAACAGTAACCTAACTCGCTAGAATGAAAAATTTGGTTTTTCATCTAAAAACACCTAAAAATCACCCTTTTGAATGTTTTTGCCTGGTTTCTTTTGCACAACTTGGTACTAGAATGCTATAGCAACTATAAAAACATAAACTTTAACATCACAAACGTCAAGATCAAAGAAAACAAAGAACAAGACTATAAACCTTCAAAAACTAAACCTTTAATAAAAATCAACCAAGAAAACGCACACACAATCTAGCTAATCATCCCATGTGCTCTGATACCAATTTTAGGATATTGGAAATCATAACACAATCGAATGACTAGTGGATTAGCTAAGTTCTAGAGAGAGAACGTGAGAGAGAACTTTCTAGTGAGAGAAAATGAACTTGTATTATGTAAATGTGTAAAACCCCGTATTTAAGGTCACTACTATTTCTAATCTCATAATTTATTTATAAATTTTATTGAGTTACTTTTATTTACATTTAGACATTTTATTGAAATCGTCGTTTTAATTAATTACGAGCTATGCTTAAAACAATTATCTACGAGCAACAATAAACGGTAAAATACACGGGGTGACCGGGTCTTTTTCTAACATCTAACACTTATTAGGGCACCATTTAGAAATTCTATCTTGAGTTGGTAACCTACCATGCATTAGGAGCCAAACAATGAAGGCATGCCTTGGAATCATAGTAGAGAACCAAACCACATTGTACGAGGCTACTTTCTCAAAATTTTCACTAAGATCCTTCCAAGCTTTATTGATACTGAACTTGAGTATATTCTTCTCATTACTCTGCCATCTAATTATATAATCATTTTCCTTATTTAAAATTAGAATCTTAACTGGCTAAGAACACTGTTTTGCTTTATCCATTCACAAGAAGCCTATTTTGACCCGTTGCAGCCATACTAGCCACAGTAGCATTATTATCAAACCCATCACTATATACTTGCCTTCTGGATACTATTTCATCAATTGGGCCAGCTTTACTCTAGTAATCATGCCATATGTTTGTTTTTTCTCCATTTCCTAAATAGTGCCTTATATGGGGTCTAATTTGACTTCTTAACTCCATTAATCTCTTCCATCCCCAACTAGCATTATCATCAATGTCTATTTCCCACACATTTCTACCTTTGAGCCTATATATGTTTACCTATTTCACCCATAAAGAGTCTTTCTTACTAGCAATGTTCTAAAGGTGTTTAATCATTAGGACATCATTCCACTTCTCATAAGGCTTAAATCCTAATCCACCATACTATTTTGGCTTACACACATTTTTCCAAGCATATTTAGCTCTCCTACTAACTTTTTCTCCTTGACTCCATAAGAAACTCTTTAGAATACTATCAATTTCATTGATAATGGTTTTAGGAAGGAAGAAAATAAAAGCCCAGTATGTTTGCATAGCTGAGAGGACAAATGCTATTAGTTGCATTCTACCAGCATAAGAGAGAAACTTGTTTTTCCAATCTCCTACTTTCCTTTTAACCTTATCTACAAAGCTTTTGCAGTCCTTAACATTTAGTCTTCTGGTAACCAAAGGAACTCCCAGGTATCTCACTAGAAGAATACCAACAGCAAAAGGGACAATCTCCAAAATCTTCTTCTTTAAATCTTCACTGATATTACTACAAAACATTGTACTCTTGCCTAGGTTAGGGACAAGACCAGATACTAAACTAAACTCCTCCAATCCAAGCTTGATAATTTTGACAGAGTCACAATCACTATTGCATAGAATAAGGAGGTCGTCAGCAAAGCACAAATTTGTAATCTTAAGCTCCTCACACCCAGTATGGTATTTGAAGTTCCCTTGTTGAATAATTTTCCTTTGTATAAATAGGTTTATGAGTTCCATCACAATAGTGAATAGGTAAGGGGAAATGAGGTCTCCTTGTCTCGATCCTCTACCACCTTTGAAATATCCACAACTTTTACCATTTACACAAATTGAGAAGCCAGCAGTTCTGATACAAACCATTACCCATTCTATAAACTCCAAAGGAAACCCAAATCCTTTAAGAGCCTCTTCTAAAAAATTCCAACACACATTTTCATAGGCTTTCATGATATCAATTTTAAAAGCACATCTTTGCTTTCCATGCTTGCAACTATAACCTTTTAATAACTCCTGAGTGAGCAGTATGTTATCAGTAATACTTTTCCCATGAATAAAGGCACTTTGGTTTTGAGACACAATTCTGCATAGAACACCTTTTATTCTGTTTGTTAGGATCTTACTTATCATCTTGTAAATAACATTGCAGCATGCTATTGGCCTAAAATCAGACACCTTAGCAGGTGTTTTGATTTTAGGAACTTGGGATATCATTGTTGCATTAGTTTCCCCCAACATCTTCCCCTTTTGAAAGAACTCCTTAATGGCTTCCTGCACATAAGACCCAATAATATCCCAAGCAGCTTTGAAAAATCTTGTAGTGTATCCATGAGGCCCAGGGGCTTTATTGTCATCTATACTCTTCAAAGCTTCCTTGATTTCTTGATTAGTAACATCCTTGCATAGAATAGCAGCTTCTTGAACTGTCACTTGTTGAGTGAATAGATCAGTCTTGTTTTCAATGCTTTCAGTATCCCTAGTAACTCCTAGGAAATTTTCAAAATGTTTAACAAATTGATTAGAGACTTCATTTCCACTGTGTCTTTTCCCATTTTTATCACATATATTGTCAATAAAGCTTTTATGTTTCCTTCCTTTTATGACTTAATGGAAATAGGCAGTATTTTTGTCTCCTTCTTGCAACCACTCAACTTTTGCCAACTGATATAGCAGCTTAAGCTCATCATTAACAGCTTCATTATATTCCTTTAACTTGTCAGCAGCCTCTTTTCTAAGTTCAGCATCATGAACATTATCTATACTCTTGATTTGAACCATCCTTAACTCTTCCTTCAAAACTGCAACTCTATCAGTTAAATTCCCATTCTTCCAACTCATCTTCTTTAAAACCTTTTCCAATCTTTTAAGCTTTTGTACAAGAACATACATCTTATAACCTTCAACATTTCCATCCCAGCTTTGCTTTACTAAAGGAATAAACTCTTCTTTTTCAGAAAGGTAATTAGAGAACCTAAAGGCTCTATTCTTTTTCTTCATAATTTTTAGAATAATCATCACAGCTAGACTATGATCAGATACTAGAAAAGGAAGAAAGCAAGCTTGAGCTTGAGGAAACTTACTTATGAAAGCACCATTCCCTCAAAATCCTGTCTAACTTCTTCATTACACCTGTATCAAGGTTCTTCAAACTTTTTGTCCAGGTGAAATGGCATCCTGTCTTGTTTAAGTCTTTAACTTCAATCCTACTTATACACTCTTGGAATTCAATCATATCAGCAGAAGAACATGACATGCCTGCACTATGTTCATCAATTCTAAGTGTTACATTGAAATCCCCTATGAGACACCAAGGATCTCCATTAACAAAAAGAGATTGGCCTTCCAAGTCTTTCCATAACTTCTTATGCTCTTACCATCGTTTTTTGCATACACAAAGGTACACAACATTCTAAATGTATTGTTAACATCCTCAATCAGGCAAAACATAGATTGATTGGAACTATGAATTACCATTACCCTCACAAATATGAAAAGTGGGTGTGGGCTTCAAATGCTAAATGGTCTACTATTGGTTGTAGGATCATTATTGGATAGTACATCACAAATTTTGCTTACATTCTTTTCTTTTACATGTGTTTCTAGAATAGTACATACCATGAGTTGTTCATTCTTTATTAGGCTTTTAACCTCATCATGCCTGGTCTTTTTACCCAGGCCTCTTACATTCCAAGCTGCTATTTTATAATCCATAATCACATTTCAAAGATCCCCGCTGATGCCTCTTCAAACAACACATTCTTATTCTTATTCAGAACTTCATTCTTGGCTAAAAAGTTTTCAATTTCAGAATAATCTTCATATACATTCTCTTTAGTATTCTTTTGGCTGTTATCTTCCTTATCTTCTTTCTCATTGTCCTGCCACTTTTCCTTGAAGTAGGTTTTCATTTCATTACTCCATTTCTTAAATTCCTCATCATTTGGATTTATTTTATTGGATATGAAACTCTCAACCACCTGCTTCTTTTGGGGAGATAACAGAATAGGGAATTCATTTAGATATTCATTATCATCTTTATTTTGCAAAATGGCATACTTATTAGCACTTTGCTTCAAAGCCTCTTTATTCTCTGGGCTTAGGTTCCATACTTTGCCATTGCTCTCACCTTTTCTCTTTTTTCCTTCTTTATTCACTTTCTCCTTGTTGTTATCTTTTGTCCCATTCATGTTTGCTGACTGGCTTTTCACATTATCTTTCACTAGTACATCAACTGCTTTTTCCACTGTTTTTTGTGCAGGTTTCTGAACAAGGACATATCTCATTTCAGTGCTTTTAATGCCTCCCCTTCATTACTTGAGATATTCTTTTTCTTATTAATTCCAATAAACCCTTCACTATCCACAGTATCAACTTTCTCTTTATTCTTCAATTTAATCTCTGCATCACTTCTAGGTCTTTTTTGACAGTTGAGAATAGAGTGCCCAAAGACTTTGCAGAAATTGCAAACATTAAGCTTCCATGTGTATTCAATAAACACAGTTTTCCTTTGGAGCTTAACTTTGTTCTCATCATAGTATTGTAGTACAATACTATCTTGACAACCTTGCACATCATTAACCTCCACAAGAACTCTAGCAAACCCATATTTCTCAGCTCCCTGATGGCACATCTTAGTAGTCATAGCATCCATGATGATTGGCCTACCTAAACTACTAGCAATTGTGCTAATTCCTTTCTGAGTCCATGCTTCCATATGAATGTTCATTAATTTGACCCATATTGGTAAGACATTTGGGTCTCTTTTTTCAATGTTAACATCAGGGTTCTATTTTTAAACAATCATTGGTTTATTATGTATAATCCATAGGCCATTTTCAATAACATATTGCATCCCTTCTGTATTTAACTTTTAAATAAACAATATAAACAAAAATTAAATAAATAAACTTTTAAATAAATTTCATTTATTTTTCCAATCTCAAGAGCGTTACAAAATTACGTTAAGTTAGATCATAGTTTACAGGATAACGATAATAATACTCGCGAAAATCATTTTAACAAATAACATATCTGTCTCTCCATCCAGATGCAATATTGCTTCTATATGTGATCCACATTGGTAGAGTTATCGGTAAAGGAAAACCTTCCCGTAAATCAACTCTAATATAATAAATCAACTCAGATGTAGAAACTAGAAGGGGGGGTGAATAGTTTACACGTTTGTTTTACGGTTTAAAAGTTTACTTTCAAAAATGTATAGATCCGAGTTATATGTTCAATCAAATCACAATATGAACAAGCAATAACTATCTAAACGAAAACTAAATAACAATAATAATAATGTAAAAAGATAAGGAAAGAAACAACCAAACCAAGACACCGAGATTTTATAGTGGTTCTGCTACGAAGCACCTCTTCGCCCTACTCCACTCCCCGAGTATCCTACTCGAGATTTCACTATGTCAACAAGCTCCCTTTAGGCGGAGAAAACTGTTTACACGTCGCTTACGTTGTTTTCCTTAGTCGTTGTTTCCCGGCACGAAGCTAAAATGAGAGTCCTAATCTTAGCTATAAGACCAATCTACCACTTCACAAGATATACACACTCACAAATCTACACTATCGGATCTACAAATATCCGAATCACACAAATACACAATATAAATACAATAGATTTTGGTACTTAGAAGAAAGGATGAGGAAGAGATCACTAATTAACACTTCGTTTCTTGACGACGAAGCGCGAGTTGTTTCTTACTCTTTGCACTTGATGAGAGTTAGACGATGAGAAGAAAGAGATTAGAATCACTTGAAACAAGATCTAAGTATTTTACAAGATCAAGAGTTTAGTGATAGAAAGAAAGATTTAGAGAGAGAAAGAAAAACTGGAAAATTTAGATAAAGAGGAATTATTTTCTACCTGGAATGGAGTCAGTATTTATAGGTAGAGGAATCTAACGGCTCTTCTGGACGCGGTCCTGGCGGTCCCTTAATGCATATAAGGGGGGCCTCCAGGCCCTATAAGTGGGGCCATCGCCTAGAACTCCGCCTCGCCGTTTTTGTCTTTTCTGGAGAGGAAGGGTTGTATCTTGTGTAGAAGCTTCGATTGAGGGGACGCAATTTGAAGATTTCGAAATTAAAGTTTTTAATAAAAGTGAATTGCAAGTCTGACTACCTAATAAAAATATATATAAAGAATACTATTAAGTAATTCCAACTATTCACCAGATAAACCAAGGTAAAGATTTAAAACTTATACAAAAATACTATAATATATCTAAGTTAGTACTGTTTGTATGTTAACCGGCAAGTATGATCACCCACCCGGTAGTTATCCCCCAAGGGACTACATGTAAATTTGAGACCTACGTATTAAGTTCGGATCCTGATAATGATGGAACAAAGATATTTGATTTGTGAAAGATATAAAAAAACAATTAAAACAAACATGGAACACAACTAGAAAGCAATAGACTAAAAATTTTAGAACCCTAAAAATGTAAACTAAAATTTTACTAAATTAAGAGAAAGTATAGAAAATTATTTAAAAATAAGAGTCCTAAATTTTATTTTCTTTTTATAAAAGTTTAATAAAACTGGCTTATAAGAAAATGACAACTATTGAAATGATTGCATTGTGTTGACGTATAACAGCCGGTTGTTTATTGCCAAAAATTTTAAGGATACCTTTTATAGAAAGAGTAAAGTGGCCAAAACACTACCAATACAAGTAATCATCCCCCTGTCACCCTCACCATAAGTCTTCAATTCACAGGTCAGACTGGATACCATACAAATTCTAATTACAAAAATATTACTAATAAATGTTCTGATAAATAACTCCTATGAATTTCTACCAATACAAGTAACTTTTAAAAGGATTACTAATCGTGTGATATTTCAGCAATATAAAGTCCGACAAAGCGTTTTAAAAAAAAGTAAGAGTAGTAAATTTGCTGAGAAGATAAATTGTTATGTTTTCAAGGGTTAACTATGTATGACTTGATATTATACATTAACCCATAAACCGTAGGTTGTGTTAGGATGGATGGTCGATCCTCACCCCCTCTCTAATGATCTACTAATATGTCAGGTGTTAGTTAAAAAGCTCTTGATTGATGCTAAATTTTCTGTATGAATATTGCCCAAAACTGTATCAATAGTGCAAATAACTTGTTGTTTATCATTGTCGTAGTACATCGAAGTGATTTTTTAAGTATTCTGTTTAATCAATTCAATTGCATCTACAAAAGGTACTACTTCTATACCTCAATGAATAAGTTTGTCATTAGTCCATGTTAGTGTTGAGCATTTTGACATGAACACATTATGATGACCGAGGTCTTTTATAATACATGGAACTATGGAAGACAAATAACTTATTTGTAAGGGACACTTAAAGTTAGGGCTTTAGGCCCTTATATTTTAAAGGCCTCGGATTTTTTAGAACTTTGTATAGATATAAAGTTATTCATATGTTTCTTTGATGTCATCATAATTAGAGATTCGATTATTTAAGGCCTGAATTAGTCCATAAATATAGGCCCGTTTGGTTTGTAGATGGATTTGGAATTAGATTTGGATTCGGTTTAGAATTTGGATTTGATGTGGGTATAAAAGGAAGAATAAGAGAGATAAATTATATTTATTTTCTAAATTAATTAAATAAAAAATATTATTTAAAGATAATAAAAAAGAATAAATGATTAAAAAAATAAAAAATAATTTTTTTTGTGGCCGTGAATTTAAATGGGAAAGTTGTGTCAGGGGTTTTGCTCCATGCCTACCAATTTGTTGTGGAATGGCTTTTTGCATTGATTTTATAAACGAATTCAACTTTTGATGTAGCAAACGATTAATTTAAGGTGTGATTCTATGCATACAATGTAAAACTCTCAAACCAAACGGGCCCTAAATAATTAAAGTTTTGGGTTTCTTTTATTTTTATATTTCATTTTTCAAACTTATGAGTTGTAGAAATTTAAGCCAAAATATATTAAGTATATAAAAGATCCAATATTTTATAAAAAAATAAAATAAGCAAAGGATAAAGTAAGCCTTGTGATAACAACCATTTAACCATTTGCATTGATGAATTCACATTTATTTTTTCACACCCATAAACATACCTTACTCTCTGGCTTTCTCTTATCTACTTATGAGACATTTAGACCCGTGCGATGCACACGGGTTGTGTGCAGTAGTTGTGCGCGTAATGTGTTGACGTCTAAGGTTGTTTGAAAATTAGTTTTAAGCGGATGAATCCGTTTGTGAATGTAATAGAAAATAGGTTAGTTAGAACGGAATGTTGTTACTACACTGAATATAAACGCTTGTCTTCTATATTTTCTATAAATAAACAACTTTTTATGTTGTTCAATAATGAGCTTAAAAAATCTTAGGTGTGTACGGTTTTTTAACATAAGTTTTAGCAAAAACTTCCTACAATCTATAACTCGGCTAAAAGTGTTTGGTTTATCTTTACACCATGTCAAACGGGTTAAAAACATATGTTGGGGTCATGTCAAGACTTGTTAATAAGGTTAATGTATTTCATATTAATCTTGCTAGCAAACTTAACTTCCGTTTTCTTTTCCCCTCATATAATGTTTCAATACATTGCAATATAAATATGTAAAATCACAGATCACGGTAAAACAATGACAGTTTATAACTAACATCATGATAAATCATACATCAATTCCACACAACATACCAATTTATACCTCAAACCTTCATATATATTGCAACATAGATCTATAAGAAATGCATAACAAAATAGTGAATCACATTCCTTGACAATAGACATCTGTCAAATAAACTCCAATGGAAGCATATTACTTCATGTTCTTACAACAATCACCGTTAATTAAAACTATACTTTAAAGCTTAATGTAATAACATAGACGCAGATTTTGCTTTATATCGGAGTTTCCAAACGGAGTTTCTAGCTTTCCGCATCCAAACCAAAGTTGAAAAGAATCAGATATATCCATCTCCTATCTAATTTTTGGGCCAATTCCCCCGTCGTAGCTATACAACATCATCAATTATAAGAGTTAGTGCCTGAAAGGTAAGCGATAAGCTAATGTTATATCGACAAATAATGAAATGAATTTTTCTTTATTTAAATTAGTAACATAATACAATTTAAGAGTCGAATAAAGCATTATTATATTGCCACCTATGCAAAATGACGATGATGATGATGATGATGGTAGTCATGATAGTCGTGAACAGACAACAAAATATTGGTGCATATCAAGCAAACACTAATTGATACTTTCATAGAGGCAAAACTACCTATAATCCAAAAATAGTTCCAAATAAAAGTTGAATGTACAGGTTGTAAACGATCAAGAACCAATGCTTACAAAGACGGAATGGACTTTGCTCTGATGAGTAGTTTCAAAATGGTTTTTTCTTCACCAATTCTCTTTTTCTCCTTAGGGCTAAACTTCCTACACTTGGGGAAACAAACTCATGAATACAAATTACAATTGCAGTTTCCTCTATCCCATGAAAGCAAAAAAAGAACAATTAAGGGAAGGATATGATGAATGTCATGACAAAAATATCATTTTATACAAAAAGAAGGTTCATGGAAAAGTACTTTGTGCAAAAAGTTAGGATTTAGTCAGAAGCAGGAGGGAGAAATGATAAATGTGCTCTAAAGGGGCTGTTTGGGAGAAAGGAAGAGAACATATGGCTAATGTAGCTAATGAAGCCTTTCTGTATGCATTATCTCTATCCTATCTTAGTGAGTCTTGGATGGGACTAATACATTATGGGTTTGAGCTTAATGCTTGCGCTTATAGGAAATGCGGTTAGTTTTGTTATGGTTCCTGTCCTGAGAAGGCTTTGCACGTAGGAAACATGGCTTAGTGTGAGTTCGGGTTGACTCGCTAAGTTTCAGTTTCTTTTGAAAGTTACAACAACCAATATACCAAAGGCATTTTTTAACTATTACTTATTATAAATAGCAATGCAAAGAACTAAAAATAGGGTTAAGCACCGAAAGTGCAGCTGTTCTAATGTCATAACATGTAAGCATTTATTTGTAATATACATTAGCATATATGGGATCTTCATAAAACAGAGGGCATGCATGGATCGTGTTCCCAGACCATGTGTAGGAATAACTGTATAATATCCATGTGTAGTTCTAAATAACCTATTGTATACTTACATATACTATCTTATTTTTAGTTAACTACACTCATTGATTAGCAGATAGATTTCAGGATCGTAACATATATCACTCATACATGTAATTTATAACTTACGCTATTGGAGGTTAATTATCCAACTAAAGAGGAATTCTAGAAAAGACCTAATGAATAATGTGTAAATTTCCAGCTCCTGTTATACTAATAAGTGAAACCAACCACCAACGTGAAACAATGCCCATCAGGAGTTATTATTCTAATATAATCTAATAACCAATCCCTAACAACCTCTATAAGCACTAATCTTGTGGTTAAAGTTTTGGCCTTTCGGCTATCACTACTTTAGATCTGTAATATGTATAGCAGATAACAATGTACTATGTTAGAGAGCAAAAATCAATAGGAAGGTATATAACTGTGTTCTAAACAGCCCCTATAGACCCTGATATAAATTATATCCAAACGGTCTTAACGAAAACTATGTACAAACAACCCCTAATAACAGTGGTATTTCATCTACTGTCGCGTGTTCATATGGAAACTTCAAGAGCTGTCATTTCATCGGCATGCGTTTCAAGTAAATTAAAAAAATGCAACAATATTCAACATCTTTCCCAGTGACATATTAAGAAGGTATAAATTACTGATATCACCACATGAATCTATATAATTTAATACAGTAATAAGCTTTAATTAATAACCAAAGTCGTAACTAAAACCAAAAAACAAATACAATAGAAAATCAAAACATTCCACACAAAACAATCATAAAGTAGCAGTGGTTCTGGTAAAATTCTCAATTAGTACAAACATATACCTTTTGGTTTAATGTGAATATACATATAGCTGATATTTAAGGTAGTTGATAGAGACACATAAACATACATATTTAGGATAGGAAAGAATTCAAACTCAAATAAAAGTTTACCAATTGAAGGGCATTGCAGTATTGATGAAATTTAGCAGCGCATCTTTATTCGGGTTCCTGGGGCTAATCTTTGGAGCATCAGATGAGCCAGAACCACCAGCAACATAGCTGGAATTAGTGGAAGCTGCGACTGGTGCTCCTACAAGTCTTGTCGTAAGTCAAGCTAATGGCTCTTAGTCCTAGAATACCTTGAACCTAGATCGTGACCAAAACATATATAAAAACTGCATTACTTTCTATCTTGCAGTGTTCATGGTCTGGTCCTTGACATTCCAGATAAGTAGAAAGTTTTAGCCACTCAAGTTAATGTTGCAGATGTAGATATAGATAAATGATTTTTGAATACTGGGAAACGAATTGCATATGGATCTTGTGGTGATTTGTATGTGGATATTGTTTTCCAGTTGTGTCTGATGGTATTACATTCCTTGTCAGTATCTTCATACAGCTCGTTAGTATATGTTCTTGGATATATTTCGTGGAGAAGACCTACATACACAGGAGCACACATCAATGGATGTTGTAAATTTAGTCACCTTTCACTATATGACATTCCTATAACTTTTTTTTTGTAAAACACGCACATTACCAGATTCACACGTCAAAATTCAAAAGAATAATTAAAGAATCGTACGGGTTTACCTGCAATCCCTTCTTTGCATGTCAGTTATCTTCATGCGGGTTTCTACTACAAATAAGCTGCACTATGAAACATATATGGTGTGAATTTGTTAAAAGTGTTTCATTTTATGAGTTTAGATGTAGTATTTGATATTAAACACAAGCTAGAGTTCTTCAACCAACACAATCACACTCTCGTTCTAATCAATACCCACAGAAATCTGTATGAAACCAACACCAAACATGTTATGATTCTTTTATCAATTAAAAGACTTGATCATTAAATTTCAAGAATTCTAAACATCATCACACTGTCAATAATATAACAACAATAACAAAAAACCAAAACATCATAGCAAAGTTAATTTTTTTTAGGAATTAGGGTTCATATGATTCTTATGTGAATATATGTATTGTAAAGATTAAAAATAATTATGAATAATCAAAAACAAAAAACACACCTCTGATCAAAACGTACTTTTGAATCTCGAATCTATACATTTTAAAATTCATTCTTCAGTTGGGTTTATCTTAACACCTTTAAATCAACCTGTCAAAATAGAAAGATATTAATAAAAAAGAAGATTGAAACATTAGTTGCTAATTTAAATAGAGAAAAGGAAGATAATGGCCATAGCAATGAAGATATACTCTTGATGAGATTTGGGGTTTTGTAACTCCCTCTGTATTCTTGAAGGGTTTAATGTTTTGTAACCCTTTGTATACTTGCACATGGGTTTTAGAACCCTTCCCCTTTCCTATTAAATACACAGCTCTTGAGTTATGTCGATTGTATGCAATTGGATACTTACTCACTCCATTCATGGGCTTATAACTGCAGATCCCTGCACCTTCTTATTACAAAATCAACCAATCGCATTAAAGCCTCATTCACTTGGATACCTAACCAATAAATTAAGGGACTGTATCTTTTTGATGACATCAAATAACGTCTATTTTATAGCATCATTTATCCTATGTAATTAACCCATTTTGTATAATTATTGCAAAGAAGTGTTACTTAATCGTTTGTATTTGAGAATTGCTGTAATTATGGAGTACTTGGTGAAAGTTAACTAAAAGGCACGCATTCTGGAGCTTAAACGAAGATATTTGAGGATTCCTATTCTGACAACCAATACACCGTATCCATCAAGGAAGATACGGCGTATCTGTGCCTACACTCACCAAAGACCACGAAGGAAACAAGATCCAATACGCCGTATCCAGAAGAAGGCAATACGCTGTATTCATGCTATAAGGAAATAAAATATTCTGGAAGATATCAAACATGGTCCCTACTCTAAGAAACCCCTAATATGCCGTATCCAAGACTTTGGATACGCCGTATCGACCATATTTCAGACCCTATAAATAGAAAACTCAAAAATAAGTTTTAAGTGTGCCAAATCATATTCTCGATACCTAAACCATAAAAGTCGATTTTCAGAGGAGAAAAAGAGCATAAGAGGTTGAGCAACGCAATTAATTCCATAGGAGACAACGTGTAATTTCTTGTACTCTTGTAATCGTTTAGTTTTTGGTATCCTTCGTTAACTCGGTTAGTTTGGCTAAATCATTACTTTTGTATTAATTATGACATTTGAAGGCTAATACCTTCGGGTATTAGCCATTAAAATCTTAATGTTTGGTTTGTTTATCTCGATTTTTTAATTTATCGTTGATTACTTGTTTATGTTTACCAATTTATACTTGTTTACGTGCTTAAGTATGCGACCTATCATTCAAATGAGTCTAGTCCTACATATTTAATGCGTTGCAACTTCGGTGTTATTTGGGTGTAGGCTAAGAGCCCAGGATAGCTCTCCATATTGCAATATATATATTTAGAATTATAGGATCACAAATATTGACCTATCCTTGCCTTTAGTTTAGTGAGCTTAGTTGAGCCATAAGGTGACCTTGGTATCAACGAGTACGTTCTTATTCCATTGGTAAGGACTCGGACAGTGGACCACTATTATATAAAGAGCCATTAAGCAGTAAGTGGGTAAAGTCTCTATGAGCTTGGTTTAACAAGATCACCATTGCTTTAATCCCTAAGATAGATTATAATCAGCAAATAAGGATGCTTTATGCGGATGCGTTTAATTATGACAGAATTCTACGTGTCTAGGTTATAGGAAGAAGTACCGCCTAAGTCTTAAGAATGATATGCCGCCTCGAGATAAGTAATCATTGCACTAAATAAATAAACCAACGTTCTGATTGGATTAATAATGGTTAATACATTTTTCTTATATTTGGCTAGACCTCTCTTTTATCTTCTGTTAATTTGCTTGCGTGTGTTTTAGTGTCTTGAATTGATTTTAGTCACCACAAAACCTGTGCCAGTCTCTCAGGCTGAAAACCCCCCTTATCCCTTAGATTTAGGATTAACATAGGTTTAGCATAGATTAGACTAACTTAGATTAGAAAAACCAATGTATTAACAAATTGAAAGTGTTTCTCGCTCTTAGCGATCGACACCCTACTTACCACGAAACTCTCATCGACCGGGTACACTTCCCGTTAAAGTGTTGTTTTTGGTTAAGTCGGCAAAATATAAATTTAAAACTTGAATCATAATTTACAACCACACAACGACCCATTAAGTTTTTGGCGCCGTTGCCGGGGATTGAAAATTAATCTTGATTTTTATTTGATATTTTGGTTTTTAGCATTAGATTAGATCTAACCCTTAGGATTAGTGTAATTTAGATTAGTGTATAATTCTGTATATTCTATATATTTGCTTGTATATTTTTGTGTTTAATTGTTTGCGTGTTATTTAATTGTTTTCATAATACACTGTTCTGGTCGATAAACCGATACGGCGTATCCACTTCCATTGGATACGGCGTATCCAACTTTCTATCCAATACAGCGTATTCATTCAAAAAGATTAATACGGCGTATTCAGTTCCATTGAATACGGCGTATTGACTGTCTGATATAGTAACAGATCTGGTTTTTCGCATTCAGTTTCCGTATAACTGTGTTTTCTTTCTCCTGAGCCCATCCTACTGATTGTTTATCCCTTGTTTCAGGTAGTACATGACAAGAAGTTTGACTAAGGAACTATTTACACCTTTCAAGGATCCGGAACGAGAATTTTGATCATCTAGGAAGCACTTCAAGACACTAAGTCTTGACGAATCGAGATCGCCTGATTTCGATCTATTTTCTGACCAAGAAGAATATTCGGAGGAAGAAGTTACGGAAACAATGGCGGAAACTATGGAACAATACATGAGCAAAACTCGAGCCGACTATGGATCGGGAGTTGCTAGGCCTAAGATCGAGGACAAGGATAATTTTGAACTAAAAGGCCAATTTCTCAAGGAACTACGAACCAACACTTTTAGCGGTTCGGATCATGAAGATGCGAACGAACATATTGAGAAAGTTCTTGAGATCGTGGATTTATTCCACATCCCTAATATTACTATAGACCAAGTGATGCTTAGAGCCTTCCCTATGTCCTTAACTGGAGCCGCAAGTCGTTGGCTAAGAAATAAACCATCTGGTTCGATTACAACTTGGGAAGATCTGAAGACAAAGTTTCTAAGCAAATATTGCCCACCTGCTCGTACTGCAAAGAAAATGGAGGAGATCAACAACTTTCAGCAAGAACCGGATGAAAACCTCTATCAAGCTTGGGAGCGATTTAAAGAACTCTTGATGAAGTGTCCTCAACACTATTTAACAGAAATGCAAGATGTAGTCTTATTCTATAATGGATTGGATGTTCTAACTAGACAAATTCTTGATTCAAGAGGTTCCATACCATCAAAGACTGTTGCTGATGCAAAAATAGCCATCCAAGAAATGGCTGAATATTCTAAAAAATAGCACAATGGAACATCTAGGACTAGAAGCACTGAAACTTTTAACGGATTAGCAGCCATACAAGCACAACTCAACAATCTTGGAAGAGAAATCAAGAAAGTAAATGAAAAAGTTTATGTTGCTCAAGTAGGATGTGAACAATGTAAGGGTCCCTACTACACCAAAGATTGTACACTCAAGGAAGAAGGGAAAACCCTCAAAGAAGCTTACTACACATAATTTGGTGCACCTTTTCAAGGAGGAGGATATAGAGCAACTGCTCTAGGGTTCTATCAAAGGAACAACGTGAATCCTTGAATGTAAGTGTGGATAAACGGGATAACTAATTGATTCCTGTGATTCTTACTGAATACCCAGAAACAATTCTTCTAAATATCGTTGATTCGAAAGGAATACCGATAGTTAGGTAAATTCTTGACAAACTGCCAAAAATAAACTTTTCATATCTTTTGGAACTAAATAGCCAGATGCTTAGTACAATACTTAATTAGGAAAATGAAAATGAAACGTGCCCTAAAAAGACAAACGGAGCCGCGAAAGTTATGCCAAAACAAAAGTTTCCAAATTCTAAAAAAAACACGAAAATGTAAAATAACTCCAAAAATAAGTGATTCCAAGGCTCGAAACTCCCGTACCCACGGCGCTCTTCCTCGTTCCCAGCTTCGAACCGGCTTGGTCCTTAGGCCTGTCAAACGGATCAACTAGCCCAAGTTATGAACATATTGAATACAAGGGCCTTTCCACACACGATCCTGGGCTTCCATAAATAAAAAAGCCCGTTCTTCAAACCAAAGGAACAATGTGAATCCTTCATACCAAGAACGAAGGCAATATATGGAAGAAACCCTAAGCAAATTTATGGGGGAATTGGCAAAAATACATAAGGAGAACTCCAATTTGATCAAAGAGATCTGAGCTTCAACGGATGCTGCCATAAGGAACCAAGGAGCATCAATTAAAACTTTGGAGATCTAAATCGGGCAAATGAGCAAGGTACTATAGGAAAGAGGATTTGGAAGTTTACCAAGCTCCACTGAAACTAACCCAAGAGACCATGTCAAGTCAATCTCAACCATTGTTGAAGCTGATTCATACCCGATACGCCGTATTGGATCCCACCAATACGCCGTATCCAATTGACAGAACCGTACACTAATGTACGAGACAAGACAAATGACAATTTTGTTTCCAAGTCGTTTGAATTGTTACTACTGTAAAGATAAAAAGTGATCATATGAACCACAATTCTCAGAAGCTTACTCTGAAGCTTCACATATCAATAATTCCATACCCAGAAAGGAGAAAGACCCAGAAAGTTTCACTTTACCTTGCTTTATTAATAATGTTTGATTTGATAATGCCCTTGCTGACTTAGGAGCTAACATTAGTATTATGTCTCTCTCGACCTACCTTAACTTAGGATTAGGCGAATTAGCTCACATTAAGTTGACAATTGAATTAGCAGACAGGATTGTGAAATATCCAAAAGGAATTGCTGAAAACGTGCTAGTAGGTATTGGTAAATTTGTTTTTCCTGTAGACTTTATAATTCTTGATATGCACAAGGATATCAAAGTACCCTTGATCTTCGGAAGACCATTTTTGTCTACCACCCATGCTAAGATTGATGTTTTCAAAAGAAAGATTACTTTGAGAGTTGGGGAAGAAAGAATAATTTTCAAAAGTGTTAAACCTGCTAGTAGCTTAATTAAGAGGGTCTACATGTTAGGTTTAAGAGAAAGAATGGAACTTGATTTAGAAGTTAGGCTAATGAGAGAGACTTTGGTGTTGAATAGATCATTAGACCCTTTCTTTGGGGATTACATAAAACTAAACGATCTTAATGTACCATTAGAGCTTAGGAGAGATCAAGTTGATGATTTAATGCCCACCATTGAGGAAGGTGAGGTAGTTGAGGAATTTAGAGCTAGGAATGATGCTAGAATGGTTAGCAAATTTTTTAGATATCCTAGCGATTACGACCATGATAAGAAGATCCATATTGATTGTGCCCACAACTTGAAGTTTTCTTGCATGATAGGTTTTGAATTTTTACACGCTAATTTTTTCCCTATCTTGTACGTAAATGTGATGTCCAAAATTTTTTATAATTCTATAAGGAAGGACAAATTGTAATACAAGGGAAATAATATAGTTGGAGCCTTAATGAACGTACCTATCTTTGTTGGAACTTTTTCTATCTTAACCAATTTTACAGTTTTAGAAGATATGGATACTTATCGTGATGAAGGAATGGGCGATGTTATTTTTGGAGAACCATTTTTAAGAGAAGTTGGGATTAATGCAAAACAGCTCGAAGGAATGATTACCATTCACAATGATAATGAAGAAGTCACTTACCAAATGGTGTGGTCACATCCGAGGTTTAAACACCACACTAATGAATAATGCAACAGGATCCCACCATTACTGAAGGTAAGTGAAGAAGATAAGATGAATGGGATCTCGCACTCGTACCAAAAGCTCAAGAGTTTCTACAAGGGGTTCTTGACTTAGGACCCGAATATGTCCGAGATGCGAAGATGGAAGAATGGCTCACAGGCGGGCACATTAGCTTGCATAAGATGAAATAAAGGAGCTGGAGAAAAAGTCTAACTTAAAGACTTTGCTGTAAACAAAAGTGCTTCCCGGGAGACAACCTGGATCGTTATTTATTTTTATCGAGTCTGTCTTCCCAGACATCAATACGGCGTATCCGCTCCATACCATACGGCGTATTGAATGTCTGGACGTTATCAATCCTTTATTTTTATGCACTTTAAACATTATTGTCAGTTCTGTCAATATGGCGTAATCATGCACATGATACGGCGTATTCAACAGACTGACCCGTATTTAGATACTTTTTACAGGTTTTTAGATACGGGGTATTCTAGTTTATGGATACGGCGTATTGGTTTCTTGTACAGTTTATTTAGTTTAGTTTAAATTAACCGTAGATACCCAAGATAGGATTTTGCATGTTTTTTCCTATATTTTACACAGGACCTCGCTGCAAAGAAATCGACGAAGTTGGTGAAGTATCAATCATCTGGAATCCTATGTGTGATTGTAGTCATGCTGGCATTCAGACGCATGTTCAACACACATCCTTGCTCATAAACTCAACTGGGAGAATCTACCGAGCAAAATATCAGGGGAGTTTCTCATTCTAATTCTTATTAAATTCCCGATTTTAATGTTTTATCTATACAACGAGGATGTTATATAATTCAAGTGGGGGGATGGGAATTAGAATGTATACTTGTCCTATTTTTCACACTAAAATGCTTAAATTATGCTCAATTTTTTTTTTCAAGCATACATTTGTGAAATTACTTGATACATAACCTGCACACAATAACCCTTATTAGATATTGTGAGAATTTAACCTTATCCGTTTCTAAATGTTTACCCAAATTTCACAAAATATGAGTGTGTCAGTGATGTTGTAGACTTTAGAACTTGGCTTGGTATATCTATTCGAGACCACAATAATGAGTACTATGGATTTAGATGGAGTAACTTGTTTAAATTGGTAAATTTTTAGGATTACACCCAAAAAGCCTTTATATGTTGTTTTATTAACTAACTACACTGGTTAGTTAAATCCTCGTATAAACCCTTTTGTTTACTCTCATCTTAAGAGTAAGATACCCCTAGAAAAATCAAAGAGCCAATCCTTTAGGAATTACACCAACTGTTTGTTTCGTTACACCTTTACACCTTAGCCTACCCTGTTAAATTATGTCCATTTATCAGTTTCTAGTTGCTTAAAGTGTAAAGTATGTATTTCCCGAGTCTTGTGTTAATTTTTTATCTTTGGTACGGTTGGGAAGAAATTTGCACATTGCAAATGGGAATGAATAAAGTAGTCAAAACTCATGTATTTTTACTACCAACGCAATTATTGGTACGTCCGAAGAATGAAGAATTACCGAAGGAATTATCCGGAGTTATTATGATCGTGAAGATGGTGAAATTACACCGAGTTTCGTAGTATAGTATAGTTAAAAAAAATCAAAAAAATTAGAAAATCGCAACAAAAAAGAGGAGGAAAGTTTGAAGATAATCGTTTCGCAAAAGCTTAGACCGAAGGAATTATATGAAGGATCGATTATTCGTTGATACGTCTTATAAGTCACGATGTAGAGTATTGTATAAAGTGGTAGATATCGCCACTTGTCTTGTAAAAGTATGTAAAGTATGGGATGATTGGGAAGTTGACCGTTACGGGAACGCCAACTCAGGTTGTTGTTTTTTATCTATGATCATGACGTTTGTATATAGTTGTGTCTTTATCATGGTAACGGTCGGGAAAAAGTGTCTAGCAACTTATATCTTGGACCTAGTCTATTTGTTTCGTAATTCTTGTTTAACAATAATTTATTTCCCTTTCCTAATCATTAACCATGGGTTTTACGCGAATGAGGATGTGATCGAGCATGCATGTCTATTCCGTCGTTACGGCAATGTATGCATGTCTCAGCTGCCTTGTTGATTTATTACTATTGGTGAAAGTTAGAAGATCCCTACCCTATATCATTCTTCATCCTAACCCTTGGTTAAACTCGAATGAGGATGTGATCGAACACACATGTCTATTCCATCGTTACGGTCATGTATGTGTGCTTCAGCTGCCTTGTTGGTGTGGTACTTTTGGTGAAAGATTATAGAATGATCAACCCTAAGCCTTATAATAAAAACCTATTTTACCTTTATAAACTTGTTACTCCTTAGCTCTAGTGGTGGAAATATGTATCCTTGCCAAGCCTATGACAGAATATTCGTCACGACCGAGCAATTAAGCGAATTAGTTACATGTTACCACATATATTAGTTGAGTGTTTTGAGTGTTTTCATCTTTCTATTTCGTCAGGTGTTTGGTTGTGTACTTGTAATAGATCAAATACATGCTTAAACGGAAAAATCCTTATGGATACTGTGGAAACTAAACGGTTGGGGGGGGGGGGGGTGAATAGTTTATACGTTTTAAAAGTTTACTTTCAAAAATCTATATATCCGAGTTATATGTTCAATCAAATCATAATATGAACAAACAATAACTATCTAAACTAAAACAAGATAACAACAATAATAATGTAAAGAGATAAGGAAAGAAACAACCAAACCAAGACACCAAGATTTTATAGTGGTTCGGCTACGAAGCACCTCTTCGCCCTACTCTACTCTCCGAGTATCCGACTCGAGATTTCACTATGTCAACAAGCTCCCTTTAGGCGGAGAAAATCGTTTACACGTCGCTTACGTTATTTTCCGACACTAAGCTAAATTTCGAGTCTTAATCTTAGCTAGAACCAATCTACCACTTCACAAGATATACACACTCACAAGATCTACACTATCGGATCTACACAATATCCCAATCACACAAATACACAAGATAAATACAATAGAGTTTTGGTACTTAGAAGAAAGGAGGTTAGATCACTAATTAATACTTCGTTTCTTGACGAATACGAGTGTTCTTCTCTTACACTTGAATAAGAGGGAAAAGATGAGAAGAAGAGATTAGATCACTTGAAACAAGATCTAAGTATGTTAGTGATCAAGAGTTTTAGTAACAGAAAGAAGGTTTAGAGAGAGAAAGAAAAGACTGAAAAATTTCGTGCAAAGAGGAATATTTTTCTGCTGGGAATGGAGCAGTATTTATAGGCAGGGAATCCCAACGGCTATCTGGGGGCGGTCCCGGCGGTCCCTTATATATAAGGGGGCCGCCGCCTAGACTCCGCTCCCTTTTTTGTTTTTTTTGTGGGGAAGGTTGTATCTGGTGTAGAAGCTTTCGTTTTGGGGGGAAAATTTGAAAATTTTGAAATTCAAATTTTAAGTTTTTAATAAGACTTTTTATTTTAATTAGAAAATATTTTGTAAAAGTATTTTTGAGAAAATACTTTTATAGAATTAAAAGTGAAGATTAAGAGAAAAATATTTTCTTGATCACTAATCATGCTTAATTATTTTGTTTGTCCATACCTTAAGTGATCACTAATCTTAGAAATGAAATTTTACATTTAATAATTTGTAAACGTTTATTTTTATTGTAAACGTTTTTACATTTTGTTATTATCAAAACGTTGAGAGGTCAAAAAATATAAATAACGTTTTTAGGCATTATTTGTATTAACAATCTTCCTCTTTTTGATGATGACAAAATATAAACTCATTTTAAATAAAATTAAAGATGTCAAATTATTAAATGAGTTATGTTCCATTTCTCCCTCTTTTTGTCGAATTCAAAAAGAATGATCGTCGAGTTGTTGAAGGAAGAAAGAAATCGACGATATCAAGACTCCCCCTTGATGTATGCTCCCCCTTGTTCGGGGCACCAAGGGATCGATCTTACGAAAATTGTTTTGCTACAAAACAAAGTTAGAAGTACAAGTGCAAGACAAATATCTTTCAAGTTAACACATTGTATTTAAATTAACAAAAGAAGAGTTTCATTCAACCAACAAGAAACTCATACACTAGCACATCCAACTAATACATTCAACATAAAATTTAAAAACTAGATCTTAATAAGAGCTAAGACACATTCATACAACATTTGTATGAATCATTACAATAGAAAGTAGATAATCATAAAGACATAATAAGGCATAGATCTACACTAGTTGATTCTTGAAAGGTAGAAGATGCCGTAATCAAAAGATGAAAGAACAATTATTTAGGAAGATTAATCATGTAGGAATGATTAATTAAAGAGGGAAAAAGAAGGGGTTGGTGAACCATGATTTGGAGGGATACGGGTTGGAGGGATGGGACGGGTTAGGAGATAGTGAATGAAGTTGATTTCATTTCTCAAAGAATGGAATTGGTGTCTAGAAAACTTGCAACAATGACAAAAACTTGAGTGAAATTCAACTTGAGCATGAGAAGGAGGATGAATTTGTGGTGGTGGTGGTGAAGGTGGTGCATGAATGTAGGCATTGGATGGATTATTGTGTGAATCAAGAATGGTAGAAATGTTGTGGAGTTGGTTAATCATTTGATCTCTTAAGGGATTGTAAGATGGTGGTGAAGGAGATTGTAAGTAGACTCTTGGAGGAAGAGGAGGTGAGTCATTTTGGGAAGGAGGTGATGATTTTGGAGTGGATGTTTTGCGTTTCCATACTTGTCTAACCGACATCCTTGGTTTTCTAGAGAAGTTGGAATGGTGGTTTGAGCAAGACATTGATAAAGAAGAAGAGAGATTTGAAGGAGATAAAGATGGTGGTGAAGTATGAAAGTTGAGTGATTAAATAATGAGAAGGATTGGATAAAGTGGCAAAGCATGGTTTAGGAAGAAGAGAATGCCAAATATGGTTTAGCCAATCTAGGAAATGACAGCTTGAGGATGTAGGTATGAGTGTCAAGATACAGAAAAAGAGGTAAACTCAAAATTTTTCTTTCCCTCCTAGTGGCGGTCCCATATCACCTGGCGGTCCCAAATATATTGGGGGGCCACCGGTATAAGGGGGCTGTTAGCCTCAATTTATTGAGTAGAACAAGGAAGCTCGATCACTCTACGATGGAGCTTCGGTCTTTAATTAGTTAATGTTGTAATAGGATATTATCAGGAATCGGGCTCGATAGTGAATATTCTAAATACAAATCATTTAGCAAGTAGTAGCATTTCATCTCATGTCATAATCATAAATTTTGCTAGTCACAGAAAGATGATAGAATGTGAAGTTATCATCAAGTCAAATGCAAATTAAAATTTGCCACTCCTAGTCCTAATAATAGAGAAATATAATGTATTAAACACGAGAGATGATAATAATAATAATAATAATAGTGTCATAGTAGTTGTGTCAACACGTTCATTTTCGTTTTCCACCCATCATGTTCTTGAGAGCTTGTCCAATTGACCTTAACCCTTCCCGGTGAGCATCTCTTTGTTGAGTTTGACGATTAATAGTTTCAGAGAGATAAGTGTTTAAGTAATGACTTTCATGAGGAGGGTTTTGATGGACTCTAGAGACATTATTTGACGAGGAAGAAATGTTTTGAGACGGAGAGGAAGGATTGGGATGAAAAGATTCGTCATCATTTTCCTCGATGGAATCATCCAATGGATGAGATGACGATGGATGATTTAGAGTGGAGGAGGAGGAGGAGCTAGCATTTGACTCACGAGGTCTTTTCTTGCCCCGATCCGCTCGTGTCTTTCGCTCGTAATGAGGAGCGAGCGGATGCATGGCTCGATCATGTGAGAGATAATGATCAAAGGCTAGCTCAGGAGAGACGGACACGACATGTTTGAATAACCTAGTCAAGAGCATTCCATAAGGCAAGAGTTCCTTTGGTTTGAATCGAGTCTTTTCCATTCTTTTGAGAATGAAAAATGTTAGGTTATAAGGAGTGGATGTCTCAATGCAATAAAGCATGTGACAAAGATAAGCGGAGACATAATCCGTATGTCCTCCTAGACAAATGGCGTTTTCACGAATAATATCAACCCAAGGTTTCATATGAGTTTAAATCTCTAGGGTTAAAATTTTGTTTTCACCTACGACAATCGTTTTCTTATTTTTGGTACGAGTCTCTTGACCTTGTCGAGGAATTTGAATAAGAGACTTTACAACCACACAACGACACATCAATTTTTTGGCGCCGCTGCCGGGGAGTGAGAATTTAATCTTGATTTTTATTTGATATTTGGGTTTTTAACATTAGATCTAACCCTTGGGATTAGTGTAATTTAGATTAGTGTATAAGTCTATATATTCTGTATATTTGTTTGTTTAATTGTTTGTTAGTTTAATTGTTTGTTTGTTTTAAATGTTTTCTCATACACTGTTCTGATCGATAACTCGATACGGCATATCCACTTCCATTAGATACAGCGTATCCAACTTTCTTATCCAATACAACATATTCATTCAAAGGATTAATATGGCGTATTCACTTCAATTGAATACGGCGTATCGATCATCTGATACAGTATCAGATCTAGTTTTTCGCATTTGATTTTCGTATATCGGTGTTTTCTTCCTCCCGAGCATATCATACTGGTTGTTTATCCTTTGTTTTAGGTAGTGCATGACAAGGAGTTCTACGAAGGAACTATTTATGCCTTTTAAAGATCTGAAACGAGAATTTTGATCATCTAGGAAGCATTTCAAGACACTAAGTCTTGACGAATCGAGATTGCCTGATTTCGATCTATTTTCTGACCAAGAAGAATATTCAGAGGAACAAGTTGCGGAAACAATGGCGGAAACCATGGAGATATACATGAGCAAGAGCCGAGTTGATTATGGATCAGGAGTTGTTAGGCCTAAAATTGAGGACAAAGATCACTTCGATTTAAAAGGCCAATTTCTCAAGGAACTACGAGACAACACTTTTAGCGGTTCGAAACATGAAGATGCAAAAGAACACATTAAGAAAGTTCTCAAAATTGTTGATTTATTTGACATCCCTAATATAACTCAAGACCAAGTGATGCTTAGAGCCTTCCTTATGTCCTTAACTGGAGCCGCGAGTCGTTGGCTAAGTAACAAACCATCTGTTGGGATTAAAAGTCTTCTTGGTGCTGTTGGAATTACTGCTGCTTAAGTTTATGTTAATATTGCTCTGATAAAGTTAGTGCTGCTCATGAACTTCAAGAATATATTCTAAATAGTTAGTACTGCTAGTACAAAGTTACTACTGCTAGTACAAAAGTTACTACTGTTAGTTATGTTAGTACCGCTAGTGTTAAGTTAGTACTGCTAGTGTAAGTTAGTACTGTTTGTTAGTACTGCTTACTTGATATGTATTAGTTATTTATAGAAAATATTTTATATACTTAGGAAGGTATTGTAAGCCGAGTAGGACTCCTTGGTGTATAAAAGGAGGTCCTAGGGTATAGAGTTTGGTGTGATCAAGAAACGATTTGATAACAATTTAGAAAATAAGTTTACGTATAATTAATAGCTTCAAGGTCTTTGTAACCCTAATACTTTGAGAGTATTCCTATTATTATCATTAATAATATTGGATTTTATTTGTTGAATTGTATGTTCATTGTTTTACTATTTCATTAGTAATTCTTCTTAATATTAAAGATTAGATTCCGCATAATCTTTAATACATTCAAACAAAGCTTTTGCTATAGTTGTGTTAGATTTATCTAATATAACTAAACCTTAAACAAGCTTAAGGAATTCGATCTGTTATAGTGGGATCAACAAGTGGTATCAGAGCTTGAGAAGCTTTAAATAAGAAGAATATGTTTTTATACACAAGATATTTTTTTGCTAAAAGATATGGATCAAGATTCTGTACACATGGTGGCTGCATCCAAAGTTCCCATGCCCAAACCTGGTGAGTATGAGATCTGGAGGATGAGGATTGAATAATATATCCAGATGATAGACTATGCACTGTGGGAAGTCATAAAGAATTGTGCAACCTTGCCAAAAATAACAACTGTGGAAGGTGTTGTGACAGTGATACATGTTACAACTGCTGAAGAAAAGGCTCAGAGAAGATTAGAGGTGAAAGCTAGAAGTACTTTAATGATGAGCATTCCCAATGAACACCAGTTAAAGTTTAACTCTATAAAGGATGCTAAGAAGTTGCTGGAAGCTATTGAAAAGAGATTTGGTGAGAATGCAACTACAAGAAAGAGTCAAAGGAATCTCTTAAAGCAGCAATATGAAAACTTCACTGCTCTAAGCTCAAATATGCTTGATCAAACTTTTGATAGGCTTCAAAAGCTTGTGAGTCAGTTGGAGCTTTTGGATGAAAAGCTTTCACAAGGAGATGTTAATCAAAAGTTATTAAGAAGTTTGTCATCTGAGTGGAACACACATGCTGTTGTATGGAGGAATAAAGCTGATTTGGATACAATGAGCATGGATGATCTCTACAACAATCTCAAGGTGTATGAACCAGAAGTTAAAGGGATGTCTAGCTCAAGTTCAAGCACATAGAACATGGCTTTTATGTCCTCTTCAAATAACAACACTAGCAGCACTAATGGAGCAGTTTATACTGCTCAAGCAGTTAATACTGCTCATGGAGTTTCTAAATCTAGCACTCAAGTTAATGTTGCTTACTCTACAAATATTGATAACTTGAGTGATGTTGTTATTTGTGCATTCTTTGCTAGTCAACCAAATAGTCCTCAACTTGTACATGAGGACTTGCAACAAATTCATCCAAATGATATAGAAGATATGGATTTGAGATAAACTAAACGATCTTAATGTACCATTAGAGCTTAGGAGAGATCAAGTTGATGATTTAATGCCCACCATTGAGGAAGGTGAGGTAGTTGAGGAATTTAGAGCTAGGAATGATGCTAGAATGGTTAGCAAATTTTTTAGATATCCTAGCGATTACGACCATGATAAGAAGATCCATATTGATTATGCCCACAACTTGAAGTTTTCTTGCATAATAGGTTTTGAATTTTTACACGCTAATGTTTTTCCATTATCTTGTACGTAAATGTGATGTCGAAATTTTCATAATTCTATAATAGAAGGACAATTTGTAATACAAGGGAAAATAAATAGTTGGTGCCTTATATGAAACGTACCCTATCTTTCCTTGAACTTTTTTATCTTAAACCATTTTACAGTTTTAGAAGATTATGGATACCTTATCGTGATGAGGAATGGGCGATGATATTTTTGGTGAACCCATTTTTAAGAGAAGTTGGGACTTAATGCAAAACAGCTCGAAGAATGATTACCATTCACATTGAATAATGAAAGAAGTCACTACCAAATGGTGTGGTCACATCCGAGTTGAACACACATATGGAATAATGCAACAGGTCACCACCGTTACTGAAGGTAAGTGAGTGTTAAGATGTATGGGAATCATCGCATCGTACCAAAAGCTCAAGAGTTTCTACAAGGGGTTCTTGACTTAGGACCCGAATATGTCCGAGATGCGAAGATGGAAGAATGGCTCACAGGCGGGCACATTAGCTTGCATAAGATGAAATAAAGGAGCTGGAGAAAAAGTCTAACTTAAAGACTTTGCTGTAAACAAAAGTGCTTCCCGGGAGATAACCTGGTTCGTTATTTTTATTATTTATTCGAGTCTGTCTTCCAAGACATTCATACGCCGTATCAGCTCCATTACCATACGGCGTATCTGAATGTTGGACGGTTATCAATCCCTTTATTTTTATGCACTTTAAACATTATTGTCAGTTCTGTCAATATGGCGTAATCATGCACATGATACGGCGTATTCAACAGACTGACCCGTATTTAGATACTTTTTACAGGTTTTTAGATACGGGGTATTCTAGTTTATGGATACGGCGTATTGGTTTCTTGTACAGTTTATTTAGTTTAGTTTAAATTAACCGTAGATACCCAAGATAGGATTTTGCATGTTTGTTCCTATATTTTGCACAGGACCTCGCTGCAAAGAAATCGATGAAGTTGGTGAAGTATCAATCATCTGGAATCCTATGTGTGATTGTAGTCATGCTGGCATTCAGACGCATGTTCAACACACATCCTTGCTCATAAACTCAACTGGGAGAATCTACCGAGCAAAATATCAAGGGAGTTTCTCATTCTAATTCTTATTAAATTCCCGATTTTAATGTTTTATCTATACAACGAGGATGTTGTATAATTCAAGTGGGGGGATGGAATTAGAATGTATACTTGTCCTATTTTTCACACTAAAATGCTTAAATTATGCTCAATTTTTTTTTTCAAGCATACTTTTGTGAAATTACTTGATACATAACCTGCACCACAAATAACCCTTATTAGATATTGTGAGAATTTAACCTTATCCGTTTCTAAATGTTTACCCAAATTTTCATAAAATATGAGTGTGTCAGTGATGTTGTAGACTTTAGAACTTGATGTGGTATATATATTTCGAGACCTCCAATAAGAGTTACTATGGATTTAGATGGAGTAACTTGTTTAAATTGGTAAATTTATAGGATTACACCCAAAAAGCCTTTATATGTTGTTTTATTAACTAACTACACTGTTAGTAAATCCTCGTATAAACCACTTTTGTTTACTTAATCTTAAGAGTAAGATAACCCCTAGAAAATCAAAGAAGCCAATACCTTTAGGAATTACACCCATATTGTATGTTTCGGTACACCTTTACACTCTTTGCACCTACCTGTTAAATTTGTCCATTTTATCAGTTTGCTTAGTTTCTTAAAGTGTAAAGTATGTATTTCCCGAGTCTTGTGTTAATTTTTATCTTTGGTACGGTTGGGAAAAATTTGCACATTGCAAATGAGAATGTATAAAGTAGTCAAAACTTGTATTTTTACTACAACGCATTATTGGTACGTCAGAAGAATTGATGTATTACGGTAAGGAAGTTATCCGGAGTTATTATGATCGTGAAGATGGTAAAATTACACCGAGTTTCGTAGTATAGTATAGTTAAAAAAATAAAAAAAATTAGAAAATTCACAACAAAAAAGAGGAGGAAAGTTTGAAGATAATTGTTTCGCAAAAGCTTAGACCGAAGGAATTATTTGAAGGATCGATTATTCGTTGATACGTCTTATAAATCAACGATGTAGAATATTGTATAAAGTGGTAGATATCGCCACTTGTCTTGTAAAAGGATGGTAAATTATGGGATGTTGGGAAGTTTGAACCGTTACGAGAACGCCCAATCTAAGGTTGTTTTTTTGATCTATGATCTTGACGTTGTTTATAGGTGTGTCTTTTCAATGGTACACGGGTCGGAAATGTATCTAGCAACTTATATCTTGGACCTAGTCAATTTGTTTCGTAATTCTTGTTTAATAACAATTTATTTCCCTTTCCTAATAACTAATCATGGGTTTTACGCGAATGAGGATGTGATCGAGCATGCATGTCTATTCCGTCGTTACGGCAATGTATGCATGTCTTAGCTGCCTTGTTGATTTATTACTATTGGTGAAAGTTAGAAGATCCCTACCCTATATCATTCTTCATCCTAACCCTTGGTTAAACTCGAATGAGGATGTGATCGAACACACATGTCTATTCCATCGTTACGGTCATGTATGTGTGCTTCAGCTGCCTTGTTGGTGTGGTACTTTTGGTGAAAGATTGAAGAATGATCAACCTTAAGCCTTATAATAAAAACCTATTTTACCTTTATAAACTTGTTACTCCTTAGCTCTAGTGGTAGAAATATGTATCTTTGCCAAGCCTATGACAGCATACTTGTCACGACTGAGCAATTAAGCGAATTAGTTACATGTTACCACAAATATTAGTTGAGTGTTTTGAGTGTTTTCATCTTTCTATTTCGTCAGGTGTTTGGTTGTGTACTTGTAATAGATCAAATACATGCTTAAACGGAAAAATCCTTATGGATACTGTGGAAACTAAACGGTTGGGGGGGGGGGGGGGTGAATTAGGTTTATACGTTATAAAAGTTTACTTTTCCAAATCTTTTTATCCGAGTTATTATGATCAATCAAATATAGTATGCACAACAAAAAACTATCTAAACTAAAACAAGATAAACAACAATAATAATGTAAAGAGATAAGGAAAGAAACAACCAAACCAAGACACCAAGATTTTATAGTGGTTCGGCTACGAAGCACCTCTTCGCCCTACTCCACTCCCCGAGTATCCGACTCGAGATTTCACTATGTCAACAAGCTCCCTTTAGGCGGAGAAAACCGTTTACACGTCGCTTACGTTATTTTCCGACACTAAGCTAAATGTCGAGTCCTAATCTTAGCTAGAACCAATCTACCACTTCACAAGATATACACACTCACAAGATCTACACTATCGGATCTACACAATATCCGAATCACACAAATACACAAGATAAATACAATAGAGTTTTGGTACTTAGAAGAAAGGAGGATAGATCACTAATTAATACTTCGTTTCTTGACGAATACGAGTGTTCTTCTCTTGCACTTGAATGAGAGGGAAAAGATGAGAAGAAGAGATTAGATCACTTGAAACAAGATCTAAGTATGTTAGTGATCAAGAGTTTTAGTGAGAGAAAGAAGGTTTAGAGAGAGAAAGAAAAGACTGAAAAATTTCGTGCAAAGAGGAATATTTTTCTGCTGGGAATGGAGCAGTATTTATAGGCAGGGAATCCCAACGGCTCTCTGGGGGCGGTCCCGGCGGTCCCTTATATATAAGGGGGCCGCCGCCTAGACTCCGCTCCCTTTTTTGTGTTTTTTGTGGGGAAGGTTGTATCTTGTGTAGAAGCTTCCGTTTTGAGGGGAAAATTTGAAAATTTTGAAATTCAAATTTTAAGTTTTTAATAAAACTTTTTATTTTAATTAGAAAATATTTTGTAAAAGTATTTTTGAGAAAATACTTTTATAGAATTAAAAGTGATGATTAAGAGAAAAATATTTTCTTGATCACTAATCATGCTTAATTATTTTGTTTGTCCATACCTTAAGTGATCACTAATCTTAGAAATGAAATTTTACATTTAATAATTTGTAAATGTTTATTTTTATTGTAAACGTTTTTACATTTTGTTATTATCAAAACGTTGAGAGGTCAAAAAATATAAATAACGTTTTTAGGCATTATTTGTATTAACAATCTTCCTCTTTTTGATGTTGACAAAATATAAACACATTTTAAATAAAATTAAAGATGTCAAATTATTAAATGAGTTATGTTCCATTTCACCCTCTTTTTGTCGAATTCAAAAAGAATGATCGTCGAGTTGTTGAAGGAAGAAAGAAATCGACGATATCAAGACTCCCCCTTGATGTAGGCTCCCCCTTGTTCGGGGCACCAAGGGATCGATCTTACGATAATTGTTTAGCTACAAAACAAAGTTAGAAGTACTAGTGCAAGACAAATATTTTTCAAGTTAACACATTGTATTTAAATTAACAAAACAAGAGTTTCATTCCACCAACAAAAAACTCATACATAAGCACATTCAATTAATACATTCATGCAAGATTAATACAGAACTTAATTAAAGATAAGAGATAAACAATACTACATAAGTCTTAAATGATTCATGATTCATAGAGAATGATTTTTTAATCAAAAGGTTTGGGGTTTCACGTTTATGAAAACATTTAGATATTTTTAAGGTGGAGGTGGAAAGTATGAAGTGATTGCGGTAGTAAGAAGATATTCAAGATGAGCAAACATGATATTCATCTCATCTCTTAGGGTAAAGAAAAGGTTTTGGTTGTAAGAACAAAAAATGCAAGTTGACCCATGATAGTCATGATAGTTGTAGAAAAGAGGATGACCCATGATAGGTGGTTGAGGTTGTAGTTGAGATGGTGGTGATGGAGTGTCATGAATATGATCAAAAGGAGTGATTGGGGACAAAGAAAGTGTGATATCCAAGGAAGGATAACTTTGAAGTGGTTGAGGATTTAGAGGTCTAGGAGGAACATCCAAAATGTTGTCAAGCAAGGGGTTCAAGTGATGAGGAGAAGTTGGTTCATGTGAAGATGGTGGTGAAATTTAAAGTTTTGAGTGAAATGAAGAAGATGTATTTTCTTGACTTGATGATGTTTGATTAGTGGATGTGGTTTTTGATGGTGCATTTTGAGGAGTTGGAGATGAGGAGGTTGTTGTAAGAGAAGGTGTAGTGGTGATATCTTCATCACTAGAAATGTTGACAAATAATTATCTAGGAGGGATTATGGTGAGTTTGATTTTCTTAGAAGGATTAGACGAGGAAGCATTGGTGGAGTTCATGATAGAATAAGGTGATGAAGATGATGATAGAAGAGAGTTCATGATTTAAGGTGGAAGAAATGGATTGAAGAAGTAAGGCATGGGGTTTGAAGATTTAGATTTCAAAAGGTGTTTGTCAAAATGCAGAAATTATAGCTGTGCCTAGATGGGATAGTGGTCAACTGCAGAGAAATTCAGAAGGTCACAGTAGAAGAATCCGTGACCTCTGATGGCGGTCCCTTAATTACTGGCGGTCCCATATATATTAGGGGGCCGCCCAGTATTTTAGGGGGCCGTTTTCTGGAGATAGAAAACTTTTTCCAGAATTTCTTGATAATTTTTTTTCTAAATTTCCCTTTTTCAGCCAATCTTATTTCATCATGATCATCTAATACTTATTATCTAACATCTCAGTATCTATTATCTTGTGTTCTTATAAGGGAAGCTTATGTAGGCAAATAATGAAAAAAAAGATAAGCATGCATAAATCCTAATATATATATATACTATATATAGCAATTGTCTATCAAGTGCATGCAAGCCTGGTTTGAGATGATAAATCAAAAGATCAATCCATGGGCAAGCTAAGTTGCCCATACTAAGTACAAAGTTATAATTAAGTAGCATAAGTTTTAAAACCTAAAATCATAATAGTTTAGTAAATAATAAAGATAATTAATGTTATAAAGCAATTTCTCTCAATTGCTGCATCTTCATGTTTTCACATAACCTTCTAAGACTTTTCCCGATTGACCTTACTCCACCACGATGCTCATCTCATAATTGTACTTGACGGTTGATGATTTCGGTTTGGCGGGTGTAAAATGGTTCAAGGTAAAGGTCAATGTTAGGTGGGTTTTGAAAAACTTGAGGAACTTGATTGGTTAAGGAATTGACATAATGAATGGGGGAAGGAGTGCTTGCACGCGAGGTCCCTTCATCATTCCCATCGTCATCATCATCGTTGAGATGGAGATGAGGAATGGTTGATTCGAGGCGAAAGACGAAGGAAGTGGAATTGACGAACTCTTATCTTGCCTACGATCCAGTCCTTGGTTTTCGCTCTAGTTGAGCGGCAAGAGGAGTCATGACACGATCGTACAAGACATAAGACTCGTTATTCAACTCGGCTATTCATTCATGATGAATGTAAAAAGGGTTAATAGCATACCATAGGGTAGAATTAACCTAGCTTGCTTAGTGACTCCACTCTATTCGTTTGACATGTAATAGGCATAGATTGAATCTTTCGGAATGGTACAGCACAGTAAAGCATAAACAAGACACGCGGGAACATGATCCCAATTACCCCTCAGACAAAAGATGTTTTCCCGGATAATTTCCTCTAAAGGTTTCAATGTTGGTATGATTTCACGAGTGAGAATTTGATAATCATGAACATCAATCTCCTCCTCATGACGGATGCGACGGACTTGACTATCTCAATTAATTTGAATAAACGAAATGATGTCCTTGATGGAAGGAGGGTTGGTTTGATATGGACCATCCGAAGGGATACCATATGCCAACTCATCAAGTCTCCACCTATCGGTAAAGACACACGCTCCTTCACAAGGAACGTCAAGAATTTGAGCAAAATTTTCAAGAGAGTAGGAGAAGAGTTGATTTTGAATCACAAATTCGACAAACATTTGACCTCATCAGACTAAATCAATGAATAATCGTACTGTAAAACATACTTAAGTAAAAAAACGAGGACACACTTGTTCATTGATTTCAAGAAGACACTCAAATTTGACAAAATGAAACAAAGACCGAACATAGTTTAGATCCGTAAAGTTATCAAAAACCACCCGACCCTCGTGAATGTAACGTTCTTCAAGGTTTCTTAGTTTTTCTTTTATTGGAGAACGGAATTCATGTGAAATTTTAGGGATATAGTGTCTTGTATTTTTGTAATCTTCAGAAGATTTGCGAGGCATGATTTCCTAGAAGAAAATGAAATCACATTTTATTACTTTTCACATGTAATATGTCATGAGCAATGTTTCTAGTATGTGCCTAAATGTAACAAATGTGGAGTAACGATAACTCGACCTAAATATAAAATCCTAAGAGTTAACCCAAACGCTCCTTAATTTGATTTTGCTCATCCAAACAAGTCGAAAAATACATATGAATTATGTATCTCGAAAATTTGTTCATGACATAATTAGGCATGTGTTTGAAATATTTTTGGTTGGATTACAATGCATAACCAACAATTTTGTTATGTCCTAACTGAGTGTTGAAAACAAAACATGGGGTTTTGGTTCGAAATCAATTTTTCAACAAATTCACTAATGTATACAAATCCTATATTTACGGGAAGCATATTAGTTATACATTGTATCCTAGTACTCTTAATTGTAAAAAATTGAAAGAAAATCAAAAATCTCCAATTTTAATTTATGGTGTTCATCATGAACCCTAGACTCAAATTGAAAGAAAATAGATGAAATGACTTACATTTGATGATCTTTGTGATATTATGATTGATTATTAGTGTTGATTTGATCTTCAATTGATGTTTAGATGGTTGATTTTGAGTTTTGGTGGGTTTTGAGTCGTGTTCGTCAATGGCAGTAGGTACGGGGGTGTTTGTTTTTCTGTTTTGAAATTTTTTTGTTTAAGTGTCCCATTTTGTGACTTGGTGGTGGCGGTCCCATATTTACCGGCGGTCCCAAATATATTGGGGGGCCGCCTATATGGGGGCCGCCCTCAGTCAAGGGTTTTTGAACTTGGTTTTTGACAAAATTTTTACTAAGAGGAGTGACATTTTAATTTTCATTTCGCGAATTAAATATGCTTAAGGTACTTCGATGAAGTATTTAAGTTGTCACGACACGGTATGAAACCACTGAACTAGAATTGAGACAGCACAGAAAGAGAAGCAGATAATGATGATTTATGAATGTGTTCCATCATTCCTAAACCAAGACGTAGATAGTTAAACGATTCACATTTATAGGGTTTTGTAAGAATGTCGGCGATGTTGTCGACGGACGGCACTTTTCGATTGAGATATGTCCTTTCTAGACATTATCACGAAGAAAGTGGTGGCGTATTTCGATGTGTTTGGTATGAGAATGTTGCACCGGGTTTTTGCTAAGGTCAATTGCACCTTTGTTGTCGCACATGATGGGAACGTCATCGAGTCGTACGTCGTAGTCGATGAGAGATTGTTTCATCCATAGTGCTTGTTGAATGCCTTTCCGGCGCTAACATATTCGGCTTCGGTAGTGGATATAGCAAGATCGGTTTTGTTTCTTCGGAACAAGATGTCAAACAACATCCCACGAAAACGTTACAAATACGCTTGTGCTCTTTCGGTCCACATAATCTCCCGCACGCTCAGAGTCCGCATATACTACGGTTTTTATGCCGGTCCCCTTTGGATACCATAATCCTAAGTGCGTAGTGCCTTTAATGTATTGGAAGATACGCTTAACCGCTTCAAGATAAGAGGTTTTGGGAGCTCTTGAAGAGGGCACGAGGTAGACACTAACATGATTCGGGCCTACTTGCCGTTTGGTTAATAACACCTATCATGCCTCGATACTTGGTACTATCTACCGACTCACACTCTTCATCTTTTGTGAGTTTAGTATCGGAGGACATGGGGGTTTTCATTGGTTTAGAATCTTCTAGACCAAATTTCTTAAGCATTTCTTTAATATACTTAGATTGATGTGAAGAAAATACATCTTCCATTTGTTTTAATATGTATCCAAAGGAAGAAGTTAAGTTCACCCCATCATGCTCATCTCGACTCGTCATGCATGATTTTGCAATTCATAACTCAGTCTTGACAAGTCGAACCGATAATAATGTCATCGACATCATATTTAAACAAATTGGTGAGGGATTTTAAACTTTTCTTTCTTTAGTAAAAAGAGTGTTATCTGCCATTCCCATTTTATATTCATGTTTAATAGTAGCTTTTAATCTATCATACCAAGCTTTGGGTGCTTGTTTAAGGACAATATGAAGCTTATTTAATTTATAAAACATGATCTGTGGTTTTTTTTGAATCAATGAATCCCGGAGGTTGTGCTCCGCTATACCTCTCATTGATAAAAACGTTCAAGAGAGATGTCACTCTTTTACATCCATTTAGAATAATTTAAAATCTAAGGTGCAAGCATAGGCTAATAATATCCTAATAGATTCAAGTCCAGCAACCGGGGCATATGTTTTATCATAATCGATGCCCTCTTGTTGGTTGTAGCCTTGAGCAACTAACCTAACCTTATTTCGAGAAACAATACCGTTCTCGTCTAACTTATTTCTAAATACCCACTTAGTTCCTATGATTGTCATATTCCTAGGCTGAGGAACTAACTCCCAAACGTCATTAGCAACGAATTGATTTAATTCTTCTTGCATGGGGACTATCCAACTTTCATCTCCTAACGCTTCATTCAGATTCTTAGGTTCTATAGTTGATATAAAACAAAAGAAGTTACTTTGGTTTTGGGCTTGTGACCTAAGGGTTCTTTGGTTAAGGTTTCCTGTGACATTTTCTAATGGATGGTTCCAAGATTCCTTAATGTTGACTATTTCATCGATCTCTAAAGTTTCATCCACAATGTCGTTTTCTAGGTTTTTCTTTTTGGTGACCTTAATTACTTCTTCTTCATCTAAGTCATCATCCACCAAGGGTGATGTCTTAGAGGTGGAGGCGTTTCATCGATGTCCGTTAAGTGAATTCATTTTGACTTTCCTGTGTGTTTGTTTAGTGATGTAGGCATCTACTATTGTGTGAATAACCTTAAAGACACCTTCGTATGACTTTGGGTCAAACTTGGTAAGGTAGTCTTTTGTGTTCAAAATGAAGCGCTTGCTTCTAAACACTCTAAAATAATCTAGTGTAGGTTTTCTACCTCTTAAGAGTTCATAAGGTGTTTTCCTAGAATGGCTCTAATGAGAATTCGGTTGAAAATGTATGTTGAAGTATCTACGGCGTTACACCAAAACTTTTATGGTAACGATTGCTCATTCAACATAGTCCTACTCATTTCTTGAAGTGTCCTATTTTTCCTTTCGACCACGCCATTTGATTGAGGAGTGTGTGGAGCCGAGAAGTTATGTGTAATACCGTTGGCATTACAAAATTCTCCAAATTGCACCTCATTATCAAATTCTCTACCGTGGTCGGTTCTTATTGACACTATTGAACAACCTAATTGGTTTTGGATTTTCCTACTAAATATTTCGAATTGATCGAAAGCTTCGGTTTTATCACTTTAGAAATCCTAGTCCAAGTATAAATAGAGTGTCATATACTATGACTGGGTGTAAACTAAGTTTCCTCCGTAATCTCCGTACGCAGAATGGAATGAGGAGACTCCATATGGAGATGTTTAGAATCTAGTCGTTGAGACTACTTTCTTAGCTTGTGACTAGCGTGAGCTTGTTTTTAATTTTGCAGCATCATAAGAATGTTGATCAACTTAAGCTTAGGTAAGGTTCTAACAAATCCTAGAGGCACACGATTGAATGAGAGCATATTTTGAGTGTCCTAATCTCTATGCACAAGGTGAAATTTTCATCTAATCGTTGTTTGACAATTTAATCCTTAGACTTATTTTCTTTTCTGCATCAAATATAAAGCCTTTCTTCTAATACCTATACCTATGACTTTCCCGTCCTTAGTGTTTTCACTTTCATGTTACGGAGAAAAAGTTCTCTACACTTTATTGTCAATATTTGTCATATTACTTAGCAATGAAATCTTAAGTTATCATAACATGTGCTACATTATCTATTTTGAGAGAGTGATTGGTAATTGTACATTTTGCCTTGATGTTACCGCGAAGATTACTACCAAAAATGACGTTACCTCCATTGTATGCCTTGTAAGTGAAGAAGAGTTTTTGGATTACCCGTCATATGTTTAGAGCATCCATTATCCTTGATCCATTCGTCGGGCTCCAAGGCATATCTATTTATATAAGAAAATAAATCAAACATTTGGTCCTCAATATCTCATGGGTTTAAAGTTGTTAGTGCCAAACATCCCTTGCATTTGATGCAATTGGTTGGATGTACAATGGAATCAATTTTCCCATGGCATGTAACTTTGAAGTGGGAAAGTTGTTCCAACGTAACGGAAAGCATGAGGTCGGTTTTGTAGACCAACGTGTCTTTTTGGTTGCGGTGTATTTAGGTGAGAATAATTATTATGAATCTCTTCTAGGAGGTATAGAATTTTTGATCTAAATTGGGTTTAGAACTTAAACTCCGGGTTTGACAATGGCTTATAAAATTATTACTATTGTCACTATCATCGGGAAACTTTGGCCTTGTTTACAATTATGTGTTTTGGTCTAGGACTTAAAATGGATTTTTGAAAAGACACACTTTTCTCAGATCCAGGCGTTGCTGGTGGCGGTCCCATATTTATTTTGGGGGCCGCCTGAACATTAAGAGGGCCTCTAACTTGTTTTTGTAGCAAAGTTACCATAGCTCGATTCCTTGGTGCCCTCGAACGAGGGGGAGTACACATCAAGGGGGAGCATTTATTTCGTCGTTTATTCTAATATTAATTGGCAGAGCCTTTTTGATTTTACAAAAAGGGGGAGAAATGGAAATAAAACTTACTAAAAACTTGTTTAAAATAAATTTTACATTTAATAAGTTTAGATTTTGTAATCATCAAAAAAGGGGAGATTGTTGATAGAAATAATGCCTAAAAACATTGTTAATATTTTTCGATCTCTCTACGTTTTGATAATCACAAAATGTAAAAACAATTAATGAAAAATTAATTGTAAACAAGTAATTAGTAGTAAATTTTCATTTTGAAAATTTAATCACTTAAAGGTATGAATAAACAAATGCTTAATGTAGTTTATGATCAAAGGATTTTTTATTTAACCTCACACTTTTTATAAAAATAACACAAACATTTTTATATCTTTTACAAAACATTTTTAGATTTAAAAGAAATGTTTTATTCAAATAAATATTTTGAATTCAATTTTTCTACCCAAAAACGGCTAGAAATGTTCCAGAAAACACCTCCCTCAGAAAAGACAAAAAAGGGAGCGTCAGGCATGGGCGGCCCCCTTAATTATAACGGGCGGCCCTTTTAATTTTAAGGGGACCGACACCCTAATAAAGGGGACCGGCCACGTGTTTTTTTTGTCTCAGCTTGCCTATAAATACTGGACTATTCCCTACTGATTTTCTCACCTTTTGCACACACTTTCTTTCTGTTCTAAATCAGTTTATATACTCCTTTCTTTCCTTTGATCATTTAATCATAAAGCTTTGTTTCCAAGTGATCCAAGCTTAATTTCTCAAGTGCAAGAGAAGAATACTTCTTATCATCAAATCAAGAAGTGTTATAGTATAGTTGGTATAGTTGTGTAGTTGTGTTATATCTTGTAAATCATTTGTGTATATTGTGAAGGTGTGTATCGTAGTTGTGTATATTAGTAGATTTGTGGTTGGATCATTGTAAGTTAGTTGATCCGGGTGATCTTAGAAGTAGTGTTAGATTGGTCGTGATCTAGATGTGTTTACGTGAGTGATGATATGATGTTGATTTTGAAATGTTATGACAGTGTTTGTGTGGTGAAGTTGTGAGTAATAGTAAAGAAAAGGTGTGTCAGTGAAGTGAGTTGGAATCGTTGTCTGATTTAGTAATGGTCAGTCGTGATAGATTGGTTCTAGCTCGGATTAGAACTCGACATTTGGATTTGTGTCAGAAATTGGTATAAGCTAAGTTGTGTATGGTTTTCTCCGCCTAAAGGGAGCTTGTTGACATAGTGAAGAAAAATCTTGAGTTTGGTGCTCGGGGAGTGGAGTAGGGCGGATGAGGCTGTTCGTAACCGAACCACTATAACTCCTCTGTTGTGGTTTGATCTTTCCATACTCTTATCTTCTTATACTTTCATTTTATTTTATATCTTGTCATCACTTATTTGATTAGTTAAATTGTTCATATTATGCACATTGTGAATTCATATAAAGTCGAATCTAAGTTTTATAATCAAACTAAACATAAAATTTAAAAAGTGGTAAAACTATTTAACCCTCCCCTTTAGTTTTCCACATGATCATTCTAGAAAATCAATGTTTTGACAAAAGAAATGAACATTCATCTGTTGAGTTGAAATAGAAGTTCTAAAAATAGGCCATCGAAAGGTGGTTGAAGAGTACTGCATTTACCTGAGTCGATCCGCATAACAAAGATGGCTAGGAGTTTCTTGAAGTCGTTGACAATAAGGAAAGAAAAACCTAAACCAAGACACCAAGACTTTTATAGTGGTTCGGCTACGATGCAACCTCTATCGCCCTACCTCCACTCCCCGGGTATCCCGACTCGAGATTTCACTATGTCACGAAGCTCCATTTAGGCGGAGAAAACCATTTACACGTCGCTTACGTTATTTTCCAACACTAAGCTAAATGTCGAGTCCTAATCTTAGCTAGAACCAATCTACCACTTCACAAGATATACACACTCACAAGATCTACACTATCGGATCTACACAATATTCGAATCACACAAATACACAAGATAAATACAATAGAGTTTTGGTACTTAGAAGAAAGAGGGATATATCACTAATTAACACTTCGTTTCTTGACGAATACGAGTGTTCTTCTCTTGCACTTGAATGAGAGGGAAGAGATGAGAAGAAGAGATTAGATCACTTGAAACAAGATCTAAGTATGTTAGTGATCAAGAGTTTTAGTGAGAGAAAGAAGGTTTAGAGAGAGAAAGAAAAGACTAAAAAATTTCGTGCAAAGAGGAATGATTTTCTACTGGGAATGGAGCAGTATTTATTTTGGCTAGGATCCCAACGTGGCATATCTGGGGGCGGTCCGGCGGTCCACTTATTTTATAGGCGGGCCACCGGGCCTTTTAAGGGGTCGCCGCCTAGATCGGCCTCTTTTTATTGTTTTTTTATGCGGTAGGTTGTATCTGGTGTAGAAGCTTCCATTTTGGGGGGAAAATTTGAATTTCAAATTTTAAGTTTTTAATAAAACTTTTTATTTTAATTAGAGAATATTTTGTAAATGTATTTTAAGATAATTACTTTTGTAGAATTAAAAGTGAGGATTAGTGAAAAATATTTTCTTGATCACTAATCATGCTTATAATATTGTTGTCCATACCTTAGGGTTACTTATCTTGAAATGAAATTTTACATTTAATAATTTTAGAGTTTATTTTTATTTATGTAAAGTTTTTACATTTGTTTTATCTATTCGTTGAGAGGTCGAAATTATAAATAAAGTTTAGGCCTTATTTTGTATTAACATTCTCCCATTTTTGATGATGATCAAATAACATTATTTTTAAAATAATAATTTAAAGTTGTCAAATTATTTAAATGAGTTATGTTTCATTTCTCCCCTTTTTTGTCGAATTCAAAAAGAATGATCATCGAGTTGTTGAAGGAAGAAAGAAATCGACGATATCAAGACTCCCCCTTGATGTGTGCTCCCCCTTGTTGGAGCTCTTTGGCACCAAGGGATCGATCATACGAAAATTGTTTTGCTACAAAAGAAAGTTAGAAGTACAAGTGCAAGACAAATATCTTTCAGTTACACATAATATATATAACATAATCAAATCAGAGTTATCTCGCCACCAACTAGTAATCTTATACATTTGCATACAAAACATTTTCCAATTATTAACATGCAACATAAAAATTTAAACTAGTTCTTAATAAGAGCTAAGACAAATTCATACAACATTTGTATGAATCATTACAATAGAAAGTAGATAATCATAAAGACATAATAAGGCATAGATCTACACTAGTGGATTCTGAAAGTGTAGTGTCATAATCAAAAGATGAAAGAACAATTATTTAGGAAGATTAATCATGTAGGAATGATTAATTAAAGAGGGAAAAAGAAGGGGTTGGTGAAACATGATTTGGAGGGATACGGGTTGGAGGGATGGGACGGGTTAGAAGATAGTGAATGAAGTTGATTTCATTTCTCAAAGAGTAGAATTGGTGTCTAGAAAACTTGCAACAATGACAAAAACTTAAGTGAAATTCAACTTGAGCATGAGAAGGAGGATGAATTTGTGGTGGTGGTGGTGAAGGTGGTGCATGAATGTAGGCATTGGATGGATTATTATGTGAATCAAGAATGGTAGAAATGTTGTGGAGTTGGTTAATCATTTGATCTCTTAAGGGATTGTAAGATGGTGGTGAAGGAGATTGTAAGTAGACTCTTAGAGGAAGAGGAGGTGAGTCATTTTGGGAAGGAGGTGATGATTTTGGAGTGGATGTTTTGCGTTTCCATACTTGTCTAACCGACATCCTTGGTTTTCTAGAGAAGTTGGAATGGTGGTTTGAGCAGACATTTAATAAAGTAGAGAGATGATTGAAGGAGATGAAGATGGTGGTGAAAGTATGAAGTTGATGTGATTAAATAATGATAAGGATTGGATAAGTGGCCAAATGCATGTTTAGGTAGAAGAGAATTCAAAATATGCGTTTTAGCCATTGGGAAATGAAGATTGAGGTTGAGGTAGGAGGGTCAAGATACAAAAAAGAGGTAAACTCGAAATTTTTCTTTCCCTCCTGGTGGCGGTCCCATATCACCTGGCGGTCCTAAATATATTAGGGGGCTGCCGGTATAAGGGGGTCGTTTTCTGGAGACAGGAATATTTTCAGTTTTCTCTTTTTCTTAAGTTTAGTGATTTTGGCTTCTACCAATATTCAAGAACCAACTAGTTCAAGCAATAATATGTAGTTCTATTCTAACATACAAATCATTTAGCAAGTAGTAGCATTTCATCTCATGTCATAATCATAAAATTTGCTAGTCATAGAAAGATGATAGAATGTAGAAGATTATCCAAGTCAAATGCAAATTAAAATTTGCCACTCCTAGTCCTAATAATAGAGAAATATAATGTATTAAACACGAGAGATGATAATAATAATAATAATAATAATAATAATAATAATAATAATAATAGTGTCATAGTAGTTGTGTCAACACGTTCATTTTTGTTTTCCACCCATCATGTTCTTGAGAGCTTGTCCAATTGACCTTAACCCTTCTCGGTGAGCATCTCTTTGTTGAGTTTGACGATTAATAGTTTCGGAGAGATAGGGTGTTTAAGTATTTGCTTTATGAGGAGGGTTTTGATGGACTTCAAGAGAATTATTTGACGAGAAGAAATGTTTTTGAAACGGAGAGGTAGTTTGATGAAAAATTCGTTCATCATTTTCCTCGATGAATCATCCAAGGATGAGATAACGATTGGATGATTTTAGAGTGGAGGAAAAAAAAAACTAAAAAAAAAAAAAAAAACGAGGAGCTAGCATTTGACTCACGAGGTCTTTTCTTGCCCTGATCCGCTCGTGTCTTTCGCTCGTAATGAGGAGCGAGCGGATGCATGGCTCGATCATGTGAGAGATATTGATTCAAGAAAGCTAAGCTAAGGAGAGAGGATACGACATTGTTTAATAACCTAGTAGAGCATTCCATAGGCAAGAGTTCCTTTGGTTGAATCGAGTTCTGTTTCCATTCGTTTTTTTGAGGATGAAAAAATGCTAGGTTATAAGGAGTGGATGTCTTAATGCAATAAGCATGATGACAAAGACAGCAGAGACATGATCCTATGTCCTCCCCCCCCCCACCCATAGATCATATGGCGTTTTTACGAATAATATCAACCTAAGGTTTCATATGAGTTTGAATCTCTCAGGTTAAAATTTTGTTTTCACCTACGACAATCGTTTTCTTATTTTTGGTATGATTCTCTTGACCTTGTCGAGGAACTTGAATAAGAGACTTAATGACTCTTGGAGACGGAGGTTTGGTTTTATAAAGACCTCTACTTGGAACACTTACTGACAAATGGTCAAAAGACCACATTTCGGTGTTAGAGGCTTGACCTTTGAATGGGATTTTCAAAATTTGACCAAATTCCTCAAGAGTGAGGGAGAATGACTTATTTTGAATGACGAAGTTGACAACAAATTGACTCTCAGAATTATAGGTAAAAGTGAGTTGACAATAAAACTCAAGAACAAAGCGAGGTACAATTTGTTCGTTAATGTCTAACAACAACAATCAAGCCGACTGACCATAACTTTAGCATGAATATGGTCTTTCATATTTCAAGTTTGGACTTACAACCCTTCCCTCATGAAAGTACCATTTTTCAAGATTTTCCATTGTGTTTAGCAAGGGTTGACTAAACTCATTTTGATTTTAAGGGTATGTGTTTCTTGTCTTTTGATGATCTGACCGGTAAACGTCGAGGCGTGGTTACTTAGAAGATCATGAACATGCCGCTTATATTAATCATTTATACTTGATTCTTTATGTTTTGAGTTAGTTCTTGTGTGTTCCTATTGAAACAATATGGATGTAACGATTTAACTCAACTAGATAAAATCCTAAGAGTTAACCCAAACGCTCCTTAATTTGATTTTGCTCATTCAAAAAAGTCGAAAAATACATATGAATTATGTATCTCGAAATTTGTTCATGAGATCATTATGCATGTGTTTGAAAACGTTTTTGAGTTGGATTAACAATGCATAACAACATTTTTAGTATGTCTTTATCGTGTGTGATTTGAAAGCAAATTGGGGTTTGCTCTTAATTATTTTTCAAACAAAATTCACTAATGTATGCAAATCTATATCTACGGGAAGCATATTAGTTATACATTGTATCCTAGTACTCTTAATTGTACAAAATTGAAAGAAAAATCAAAAATCTCCAATTTCAATTTTTGGTGTTCATCATGAACCCTAGACTCAAATTGAAAGAAAATAGATGAAATGACTTACAATTGATGTATCTATATGACATTAGGACTGATTATTAGTGTTAATTTGATCTTCAATTAATGTTTAGATGGTTGATTTTAAGTTTTGGTGGGTTTTGAGTTGTGTTTGTCAATGGCAATAGGTAAGGGGGTGTTTCTTTTTCTGTTTTGAAATTTTTTGTTTAAGTGTCCCATTTTGTGACTTGCTGGTGGCGGTCCCATATTTAGCGGTCGGTCACAAATATATTGGGGCGCATATTGGGGGCGCCCTCAGTAAGGGTTTTTGAACTTGGTTTTTGACAAAAAATTTACGAAGAGGAGTGACATTTTAATTTGCATTTCACGAATTAAATATGCTTAAAGTACTTCGGATGAAGTATTTAAGTTGTCACGACACGGAATGGAACACGGACTAGAATTGAGACAGAAGAAAGAGAAGTGAACTAAGATGATTTATGGAATGTGTTCCATCATTCCTAAACCAAGACGTAGATAGTTAAACGATTCACATTTAAGGGGTTTAGTAAGAATGTCGGCGATGTTGTCGATGGACGACACTTTTTCGATTGAGATATGTCCTTTCTGGACATTATCACGAAGAAAGTGGTGACGTATTTCGATGTGTTTGGTACGAGAATGTTGCACCGAGTTTTTGCTAAGGTCAATCGCGCCTTTGTTGTCGCACATGATGGGAACGTCGTCGAGTCGTACGGGGGGGGGGGGGGTTCGTGTAGGTTTTCGATGAGAGCTTGTTTCATCATAATGCTTGTTGTCTCTGAATTTCCGACGCCTTAATATTCGGCTTCGGTAGTGGAAATAGCAAGAGCGGTTTGTTTCTTTGAGAAACAAGATGTCAAACAACATCCCACGAACGTACAAATACCGCTAGTGCTCTTTTGATCCACATAATCTCCCACATGATCAGAGTCAGCATATACTACGGTTTCTATGCCGGTCCCCTTAGGATACCATAATCCTAAGTGCGTAGTGCCTTTAAATTATCGGAAGATACGCTTAACCGCTTCAAGATGAGAGGTTTTGGGAGCCTCTTGGAAGCGGACACAGAGGTAGACACTAAACATGATCATCGGGCCTACTTGCCGTTAGGTATAATAAACTACTTATCATGCCTTGATACTTGGTACTATCTACCGACTCACATCTCATCTTTCGTGAGTTTAGACGGAGGGAATGGGGTTTTTCATGTTAGGACTCTTCTAGACCTAATTTCTTAAGCATTTATTTAATATACTTAGATGATTAAGAAAATACCCATCTTCCAATGTGTTTAATTTGTAATCCCAAGGAAGAAGTTAAGTTCACCCATCATGCTCATCTCGAACTCGTCATGCATGATTTTGGCAAATTCATCACACATGTCTTGACAAGTCGAACCGAATATAATGTCATCGACATATATTTGAACAATGATGAGATTTGAACTTTTCTTCTTAGTAAAAAAGAGTGTTATCTACCATTCCCATTTTATATTCATGTTTATAAGGAAGAAAGCTTTTAATCTATCATACCAAGCTTTGGGTGCTTGTTTAAGACCATATAAAGCTTTCTTTAATTTATAAACATGATCCGGTTTTTCGAAATCAATGAATCCCGGAGGTTGTGCCACGTATACCTCCTCATTGATAAAACCGTTCAGGAATGCACTTTTTACATCCATTTGGAATAGTTTAAAATCTAAGGCACAAGCATAAGCTAATAATATTCTAATGGACTCAAGTCTAGCAACCGGGGCATAAGTTTCATCATAATCGATGCCCTCTTGTTGGTTGTAGCCTTGAGCAACTAACCTAGCCTTATTTCGAGAAACAATACCGTTCTCGTCTAACTTATTTCTAAATACCCACTTAGTTCCTATAATTGTCATATTCTTAGGTTGTGGAACTAACTCCCAAACGTCGTTAGCAATGAATTGATTTAATTCTTCTTGCATGGCGACTATCCAACTTTCATCTCCTAATGCTTCATTCACATTCTTAGGTTCTATAGTTGATATAAAACAAAAGAAGTTACTTTGGTTTTGGGCTTGTGACCTAAGGGTTCTTTGGTTAAGGTTTCCTATGACATTTTCTAATGGGTGGTTCCTAGATTCCTTAATGTTGATTATTTCATCAACCTCTAAAGTTTCATCCACAATGTCGTTTTCTAGGTTTTTCTTTTCGGTGACCTTAATTGCTTCTTCTTCATCTAAGTCATCATCCACCAAGGGTGATGTCTTAGAGGGTGGAGGAGTTTCATCGAATGTCACGTTAAGTGATTCTTCGACTTTCCTAGTGTGTTTGTTTAGGATGATATAGGCTTTACTATTTTGAGAATAACCTAAAAAGACACCTTCGTATGACTTTGGGTCAAACTTGGTAAGGTAGTCTTTTGTGTTCAAAATGAAGCACTTGCTTCCAAACACTCTAAAATAATCTAGTGTAGGTTTTCTACCTCTTAAGAGTTCATAAGGTGTTTTTCCTAGAATGGCTCTAATGAGAATTCAGTTGAGAATGTATGTTGAAGTATCTACGGCGTTACACCAAAACTTTTGTGGTAACGATTGCTCATTCAACATAGTCCTACTCATTTCTTAAAGTGTCCTATTTTTCCTTTCGACCACGCCATTTGATTGAGGAGTGCGTGGAGCCGAGAAGTTATGTGTAATACCGTTGGTATTGCAAAACTCTCCAAATTGCACCTCATTATCAAATTCTCTACCGTGGTCGGTTCTAATTGACACTATTGAACAACCTAATTGGTTTTGGATTTTCCTACTAAATATTTCGAATTGATCGAAAGCTTCGGTTTTATCCTTAAGAAATCTAGTCCAAGTATACCTAGAGTAGTCATCTACTATGACTAGGGTGTAACGGTTTCCTCCGTAACTCCGTATGGCGGATGGACCGAAGATATCCATATGTAGAAGTTCTAAGCATCTAGTCATTGAGACTACATTCTTAGCTTTGTGACTAGCTTGAGCTTGTTTTCTAATTTTGCAAGCATCACAAAAATGTTGATCAAACTTAAGCTTAGGTAAGTTTCTAACTAATTCCTTAGAGGCCAACGATTGAATGAGACGCATATTTGCGTGTCCTAATCTCCTATGCCATAAGGTGGAATTTTCATTAATCGTTGTTAGACAAATTTGATCATTTGGCTTATTTCTAATTTCATCACATATAAGACTTTCTTCTTAATACCTCTACCTATGACTTTACCGTCCTTAGTGATGTCACTATCATGTTCAGAAAAAGTTACTCTACACTTATTGTCACATATTTGTCCTATACTTAGCAAATTAAATCCTAAGTTATCAACATGTTCTACATTATCTATTTTGAGAGAGTCATTAGAAATCGTACCTTTGCCAATGATGTTACCGCGAAGATTACTACCAAAAATGACATTACCTCCATTATATGCCTTGTAAGTAGAGAAGAGTTTTTGGTTACCCGTCATATGCTTAGAGCATCCGCTATCCTTGATCCATTCGTCGGGCTCCAAGTCGACTCCAAGGCATATCTATTTATTTAAGACAATAACTCAAACATTTGGTCCCTAATATCTCATGGGTCCAAAGTTGTTAGTGCCAAACATCCCTTGCATTTGATGCAATTGGTTGGGATGTGAGAATAAAAGACATATTTCCCATGGCATGTAACTTTGACGTGGAAAGTTGTTCCAACTTACAGGAAAGCCATGAGGTTGGTTTTGTCGACCAACGTGTCTTTTTGGTTGCGGTGTTTTAGGACGAGAATAATTATTATTGACTCTTCTAGGAGGCGGGGTTTTTTCTAAAATTGAGTTTTGAAAATCCAACTCCGGGTTTAGATAATGGCTTATATAATTGTTTAACTTCATTGTCACTAGCAACAGGAATTTTGACTTTGTTTACAATTATGTGTTTTGGTCTAGGACCTAAAATAGATTTTTGAAAAGACACAGTTTTCTTGTCTTTTTGTGGGGAATGTTGTATCTGGTGTAAAAGCTTTCGTTTTGGGGGGAAAATTTGAATTTCAAATTTTAAGTTTTTAATAAAACTTTTTATTTTAATTAGAAAATATTTTGTAAAAGTATTATTGAAAAAAATACTTTTGGAGAATTAAAAGTGAGAATTAAGAGAAAAATATTTTCTTGATCACTAATCATGCTTAATGATTTTGTTTGTCCATACCTTAAGTGATCACTAATCTTAGAAATGAAATTTTACATTTAATAATTTGTAGACGTTTATTTTTATTGTAAACGTTTTTACATTTTGTTATTATCAAAACGTTGAGAGGTCGAAAAATATAAATAACGTTTTTAGGCATTATTTGTATTAACATGAAGCATGGATGCCATGTGTAAAGGGACTAAGCCCAGTTTGCTTATTGGCTTTCATAATCATACCCTCATGTTTGCTTTTGACTGCTTCCATTGCTAATGTTGCTACTCACGGGAGGTCGGCCTTAGGGGTGGGCGAGGTGGGCGACAGCCCAAGGCATAAAAAACTAGGGGCATCAAAATTTTGAATCAGATTTATGTTATAGAGAGGTTTTGTGATGATTTCGTCTGATATAAACTTACTTTTGCTTTCGAAATTGATTTTTGATGCGAATATAATTATTCACTATCTGCTATAGTTTGTTGTTGACTGGTTGGGGGTGACTTTAGTGAAGAAGACGAACTTAAAAAAGAAAATTTTATTGAGAGTAACACATTTAATTTATTATTTCCAACTATTTTTGTCATTTTTTCTTCATTTCCTTTGATTTATTTATTTAAATACCAATGAACCTATAACGTCATTAGATATTGATGTAACTTTAATAAAAGTTCAAATGGTTCTTAACTTTCTTACTATGAAATTATAAAATCCAAGTTGACGATTTATACAAAATAAACATGGTTTGTTAGTCATGTTGATTTATATTTTATAATTTAAGAATTTAATTATTTAGTACATAAATGTTATGCACTTTGTTTTTTATAATTCTTTTCTAGATCTATAGATTTTATTTTGTAGATCTAATTTTTTGACAGTTGTTGTTAGACTAACGTTTAACCGAATAACATTTGTTCGTCGCAAAATGTAGTCACTGGTACCCGTCGCCGTTGCATTGACGGGTACCCGTGTGATTATATTTTAGAAGTCTTAAAATTTTTTAAGGGACCAAAACATTTCTTGTTTGGAAAAGATAAAAATCCATTAGTCAATGTTCACCATAAACATTTTAAAATTCACATCAGATTTAATATATACGTTTTTTTAACTAACATGTGTTAATAATAGCTCAAAAAGAGTTTGTAACTCCGGGTCAAAAAGAGTTATGAACATTAATCGGACAATTAATCTCATAACCTCCTCCATGAATTCACAGTGGTTACATGACCATAATCATGGTCTTAAAGTTAATGTTGAAGGTAAAGGTGGTTACACACATTTAATGCCGAAACCGTTTATTTAATAAATAGTATGTATCTCTACTGCTTTATATAAAAAAAGTTGATTTGTGAATTCTATATATAGATGATTGACATTGATAATCCATTTCAAAATTTTAATCTAAAAATTTATAACTTTAATAGGTTCTAACATTATGACTTACATAATTCGATAAGTCAAATCTTCATCAATCGTTAAGGTAAATTTTTTTTGTAAGCAATTAGGTTCTTAATTATTTTAGTCAATTATTATATTGTTAACGAGTTATTTTTTTTAATGTCTATTACATTTCATTCGTATTGACGTTTATCTTTAATTTATGTCTTTAACTACTTAGAGCATCCACTATGGTAAACTTTTTGTAAATGTTTATACATTAATACATCAATAATTCTTAGACCTTTTAATATTATAAACCTACATTCACTATAGTATAAACTATTTCAACTTCATAAAATGTCTTATATAACAAATGCATTAAATGCATTTAATTTATAAAGAGGTTCAAAAATTCGGGCCTCTTCATTTCACATAGACATGAAATGAGTGTCCACTATGGTTGAAATGAAACATAAACTTTTTCATGTTTATAAACCTTTTCATAAACCCACCATAGTGGATGCCCTTATGTTACTCTCTTTAATTTGAACCTTATGTTATTTGGATGTGAAATAGTTGCATCGATATGGTTAATACTCCATCCGTTCTAAATTTATTATCCCCTATTGACTTTTTAAGTCTTTTTCTTCAAACTTTGACTTTAAATATTTTTGTTTGTGTTATATAATACTTGATAAAAATTATAACAAATGAAAATACATTTAAAAACCAATCAATTCATATATTTTGCAAAAGTATTACATAACACACACACAAAATTTTAAGGTCAAAGTCGGAAGCAAAAGACTTGAAAATTCAATAGGGGACAATAATTTTGGGACGGAGGGAGTAGTTATTTTAATTAAAATTTGTCATTATTTTGTTAAGTTATGTTAGAAAAAACATATAAATGAACAACGTTTACTCGCCACTATAATTAGTTACTGTGTACCAGCCGCCGCATTGCGCGGTACCCGGCTAGTACTCTTCAACCACTCTAACCTATCAATTATCAATAAAAAAAGAGAAAATTCCAATTATAGCCCAAATCACCTAAGAAAAGGCCACTGTACCCTTGTCAAATGTTTTTCCATTTCTAGGCAAGGACAATTTGGCATCAGAGCAACTTAGAAAGAACGTGCCACATGTCTTTATTTTAATATGAAAAAATTTCACAAATCGTCCCTATGGTTTGACCCAAAATCACAGATCGTCCCTAACTCAAATTAAATACACCAAGCATCCCTAATTTTGAAACTAGTAACACACACCATCCCTATCGTTAGTTTTGCTAGTTAAGTGTTAACGGACGAGGGGTAAATTGGTCATTAGTACTCATACAGCCATACATAACTCACGTGCACGTCTGCTTGTTAGCATATATGTAAACCCACTAAGGCCTACTAAAGCCTATCTTCTCAATATTGAGTTCGTGTGTCAAGCCCGTATGTATCAAAAACTGAGCAACCTTTTTTATTTGCTACAGTTTGTAAAAGACACAAACAAACTCCCTTTTTTGTACCCACCGACACTTCATCCTTTTTATTCAGTTTCTATAAAACTAAAAAATGAATACCAATTCTGATACCCTCAATTCCATATCTTCAGTTTTGTACCTAAGGCAATTCCGATGTGAAAAGTATTTCCCTATACTTCTTTTTCACACCAGTACCCCCAAACATACTGATTTTACCAACCCATTTTAACTTAGTTATAAAAACTGAGCAAACATCTCCCAAGGAGCTCATACCCCATTGATTTCATTAAATCTGAAACTTAACAAACTATATTCTAATTATAATTTAACACCATTCCCACTGTAGTCGGGTGGGTTTTGAAGGTTGGAAAGAAATATGTTATGATATTAGGATCTGGGTTTTCTTGTAAAGAGTACGGGTTGGATTGTTCATTCGGGTCGGGTTATTGTTAAACCGGGACACCAGGTTGTGGGTTGTTGATGATGGGTTTTGTTTGACACTTGAGTTAGTCTAATTGTGTTTTTGATGAAGGTGAGATGATTGGGTTTAGTGAAGTGGTGATTTTTTGTTTATGATTTTGAGTGACGCGAGGTGAATTGATTTTTTATTTGTGTTGATCTGTGTTTTTTTATAGATTTAGGTTGTGATATGATGATTTTTTTATTTTATGAGGTGATCTTATCTTTTTGAGCAGATAAGAAGGGTTAGGTGTCATTTTTTTATGATTGTTGTTACCAAAATGAAAGAATGCTTCTTTAGTGATGGTGTTAAGCAGTGGAGCGGCGTTGGATGGTTGGGATGGTGGCGGTTGTCGATGGTATTAAATGGTGGTGGTTATGTTTTGGATGCGATGGATATCTTAATGAGACAGATGATATGGGTATTGTTTGGAATCTTTAAAGATCTGTTAACGAACCTAGAAACACGAAGATCTGTTAGCGATGGTGGTCGTCGTTGGTTTTTCGTCAACCAACGATGTGGGGTTCTCAGAGATGATGGTAGGTATCGTGAGCGTCGGAGTGGTTCGAGTAATATGGGGGGGGGTTTATTGTGGGTTGATGTTGAAGATGATGCTAGTGCTTGTTGATCTAGTTTTAATGTTTTATATGTGTGTATTTTATAAATTTGGAAACAAGTGTAGAAAGGACCAATTTACCCCTCGTCCATTAACACTTAACTAGCAAAACTAACGATAGGGATGGTGTGTGTTACTAGTTTCAAAATTAGGGATGCTTGGTGTATTTAATTTGAGTTAGGGACGATCTGTGATTTTGGGTCAAACCATAGGGACGATTTGTGAAATTTTTTCTTTTAATATTCGAATACAAAATGTGTAAATTGTGCAACTTGTTCTTTAGAGCAACTTATATTTAAGGAAACCAACATTTTAGTTTTTTTACCAATCTCTTAGTAATTTTGGGAAAATAAGCAACACTTTTTATCACAAAATTCACACAGATATACCATATTCAACCATGTCCCACCATCTTCCTCAATCTTCATTCTCATCTTCAACATCACACCAACTTCCCCACATACACCACTACTACAGAAAAACACAAATGATATTCATCCTCATCTTCACCATCTACACCATTTTTCTCACACAAATCGGTTGAAAACCGTAATTTTTTTTATGGGGTTTGATGTCGATTTGTTGGTGTGGTGGCGATAACCTTCATTTGCAGACAACAACATGGTCACTCTTCAACATGGTCATCTTTTTATTATTTTCTAGGCTCCAAAGAAAGGTGGAGAGCCAGTTGTAACTAAGAAGAAAATGGTATTCTTTTTTATTTCATTTTCTGGGTCTTATTTTATTTACTGTTTTTTAGTAAATAAATGTTATAGTGCTAGGGTTGAATAGTTATTGTAAAATAAAGACAAGGATGAGTATCGGGTCGAATTTGATGAGGTTTAGTTGATCCTAATATCATGCAAAATAGATGTTTGATAAAATGCCCCAATGAAATAAGCAAATGAGTAAAGGTACAATCTTCATATATCCGGCTTATGGCTTTTTTGATGTTGTTGCTAATTTTGAAACTTATATAAGCTGAAAAGCTTCAAAATAAGCCACACAAAGTGAGCGTATGAAGCATAAGCCCAAAGCCAAGTCAGCCGAAACAAACACCCCCTGAGTTTATATAAGATTAGTGTTTGTTAGTTTAAGGATACTTTTGGGGTGCTTATTGTTTTGTTTTGTCGAACTGTGTTCGTGCAGAGCTCTATGGTAGAAGATGGAAAATGAGAGTTAGAGCTACTACGAATGTCCGCAGCGAAGCACGGCAGAGCATCACTCTCGTTTAAATCTATAGGGAACCAAGATTTACCAATGAGCAAGTTGCATGCGTATTTGCAGCATGTGGAAAGGGGAACATGCATTCTTAAACGGTTATGCATTATGTGCCTGTTCTTTCAGAAGAATAATAGATTGTGATATGGATGTATGTTGTTTCTGGAGTCATAAGAAATGAACAATTTTGTACCTGTCTTTTTAAAATCAAGTATTTATGCCTATGCGGCTCAGATGTATATTTGTTTTCCGATAACGTGAGGTTGTTGCCGATAAGTTGACTGCCAATCGCAAGTCAAGTGCTGGTATGCCTGGGATGTCATACCAGAATCAGTTGAAATTAATTTGGCTTAAGATGTCAATCTATTACTAATTCTCATGACTTAAAACAAGATAACACTATTATTTCAAAATCTTTAATCTCAAAATGTGACTAGGTTGACTACTGAAGTCCAAACTGTATTCTGTTTATCACATTTTTACTTTTAAAGTCAAGGGCACAAGTCTTCGGCAAAGTCGTATTTACTACAAAGTATCCAGTTCTCATGATTATGTACAAAATTTGCAGCAATTTTAACATTAATCAGTTTCAGTTCACAAGTCAAATGGAGGGGATGGCGCACCTGCACTTTGACTACTACTAAAAGAACTCTGTTATACTACTTCCCCTAGCTAAACTAATGTAATTCTCAGTAATATTTTCTCATAATGCAAACAATACTCAGTTACTCACCACATTTGACGTGGACAAAAATGCTAATGTATATAGCTAAGATTCTGAGTTATTGAAGAGAACGGGCTTCGGTTCAGTAGTCTATCAACACTTTATTAGTGATACAAAAGGCGGGTAATATTACACAACAAAGGCGGGTAATATTACACAACAAAGTAAATTCATTAATGCAACTGTTATATATCAAAATTCCATTGGTATTGTTATACAAATCATTTATATCATGGAGGCTTATGCATACATAAAAAGAACATGGTTATACTATCATCGAAATATTTTCCATAATAAACGATTACGGCGTAACTATATATGACGTTACGCCGTAAAGCCTCGTCAACACCGAATCTTCATAATAATTAAGTGATCATCCAAATCTTCGTATTTAATATGTGATTACGGCCATGATCTCATTCCTCGAATATAGTTACGGCGTAACTAGTTGTATCGTTGCGCCGTAAGCGTTGCCCAAATGACGCATAATGCATGAAAATGTGTTACGGCGTAACCTTGAAAAGGTTTACGCCGTAATGCCTTATAAATATATACATATTTCGTTCATTTCCGTTCCAATGCCTTAATTTACTTGAATTCACAGAATAATTGAAATAAATATCGAATTCATATAAAAATGATATAAAGCAAGGCAATAAACGCGGGAATTTGATACTAAAAAGTATTAAATATTTGATGTTATCAAATATCCCCCCACTTGACTTCTACTTGCCCTCAAGTAGAACATATTTAAATAATTCTTAAAAAGATATCTCCTTAGTTATCAAGGAAGATATGAAGTTAAAAATTACCTATACTAGAAAATTCCAAACCGAGCACCTCCCAAAAAGGAAAAAACGAATCACACTCATACTCTCACTAATCTATGTGTTTCATTTTTGGTGATCACTCAACTGCTCAGTCATGTCGAGTATTCTATCATAAGCTTGGTCAGGATACTAAGCTTCACCACTAGAGTCTAGATGCAACTGTTCAAATTGGCAAATGGGTTGACACAACACAAAGGCTTACGGGGTTTTGATCATTCAAACAATCTTTCACCAAAAGCGTTACACCAACAAGGGCGACAAAACCACATATGCACATCCGTAACGACGGATGAGACATGTATGATTGCTCACTCCCTCATTCGAGCAAAACCAGCGGTTAGGATGAAGAATAATATAGGGCAGGATAAAGACATGAGAGTTTCTAAGGAGGGCTCTTGTGGCTTTTGGTTTTCATCATCGCATGATTGCATGGATTATGGAATGTATTACCACCACTTCGTTCTCGATATGTATTAATGGCAGCCTCCATGGTCACTTTCTGGGTAAACGTGGTCTTCAGCAAGGTGATCCTTTGTCTCCCTATCTTTTTACGCTTATTATGGAAGTGCTTACTCTTATGCTTCAACGAAGGGTTAGGAATTCGGATTTATTCACGTACCATCGTTATTGTTCTAACATGGAATTGATTAATCTTTGCTTTGCGGATGATCTTTTCTTGTTTGCTCATGGTGATGTGAATTTGGCTCGAGTTATTATGGATACGTTGGACGAATTTAAGCTTGCTTCGGGGTTAACTCCTAGTCTCCCCAAAAGCACGGCTTATTTTTGAATAAAGACGAAATCATCGCCAGCTGGACAAGGCGGAAATACTATCACTATACGACATATAAGCTGACTAATAAACACTTGCTTGCATGCTCTTTATTCTTTTTTTTCTTTTCTTTTTTATATTAATAGACATGGATACAATAAATCACAATACAAACACATATATACATGAGCGTCCCCCCCACTTGAGATAACTGTCTTCAAAAACCCGTCTTTTCTTCAAATACCCTTTATCCTAACTCGCAACTTCTACTAGTGAAACCCAAAGTTAACCAACAACTCCCCGATCATGGACTAAGAAACTACAGGGTAGGCTAGGCAATAGGTGTAATGAAACAAACATATATTGGGTTACAAAATGAAAGGAAAGGCTCAACATGTTGTACTAGGGGTATCTTGCACTAAAGATGAGTGCAACAAAGAGTTTAACATGGGGATTGACTAATTAATGTGAAAAGTCAATATACACAAATATAACATGGATGGGCTATTTAGGGTTAATCCTAAAATTGCCTTTTATCACAGCTACACCAATTACACTAGGTGTAATGCTCATTATTGTGGTCTCGAAAAGATATACCAGGCCAAGTTCTAAAGTCTACTACAGCCACCGGCACACTTATTTTTATTAGATTTATGTGTAAAGGGAAAACGGAAAGGCTTATACTCACACAATTAAATTATAAGGTAGGGTGTGCTCATTATAGTCTTAACTAGTTAGGTAATGAAAAACATGTCAATATTTTATTAATGAAACATTTTTCAAAATAAACTAGAAAAATAAAGGCAAGTATAATCAAATGGGTGTTTATTTCTAATTCCTTCCCCCCACTTGATTCAAACATATGCATATAAAATAAATAGGAAGGGTTAGAAATAAAACATATTACTCCCTAGATTTGCTAAGTGATATGAAGAGACAACTAGCTCATAAGCAATCTCCAAGTTCTTTTTAGCAAACATCCACCATCACAGGCAACTTCTTCATTATCCAGAATAGCTAGGGGTGTTCACGATCCGAGCCGAGTCGAGTTTTGGCCTAAACGAGCTAAGCTCGTTTATTAACTACTCGGCTCGAGCTCGACTCGAGCTCGAATAAATTTTTATAAACTGGCTCGAGTTCGAACTCGAATAGTTTTTTGTTGTTCGAGCTCGAGCTCGAAGCTCGTTTAAGATTTTTAACTTTTTTGTGCTCGTACAATAAACTAAGGCTCGTTTATTAACTCAAGCTCGAGCCTCGAATAAAAAAAAAAAAAAAAAAACAAAAAAAGGGGGGGGGCCCCCTTCCAATTTACCAATTAGAAAAATTGTTCAAATTCTTAAACTAAAGTTTATGTGACTTCTATAACTTATAAGCTCAACAAAGTTTGTTTAAGAATACACAATCAATTGTTTAATAACATTTAAAGTTTAACTATGATTCAAAATAAGGTGGAGGCTTTGTTTATATAGAGTTTTTTCTACTTGAAAGTTTTCCTCTTCAAGTGATGTGGGATAAGTCTACTAGTTATGTCATTTCTATATTTTTCTTGTTTTTTTGATATTTTTAAACTGTTTTATGGTCGTCATATTTGTCTATGTTTATCTAGTTAGCAAAAAAAGCTATCATGATTATTTTAAATATTTCTAATATTATAACAAAAGTAAAATAAACATACACACATACATGTATTTAATAGCTAATGATTACATAAAAGGGGTTTTTATTCCTTTTTGGAATATTAAAAATTATTCATTAGATTATTATTACTTGGTAATTAAAAAAATAAATAAGTAAACACAAAACAATAAACACAAAATAGAAAATATATAATCGTATGCATCACGATAATGCGATTTATGAAAAAGGTCTAAAACTTATGAAAAAGTTTTAACGTATATTTCATCATTATTGAGTTTTTGTTTCATTACGTGTGCATGGAAATGGTCTTAAATTTCTTAGCTCTATTCTTAATTGAATGATTAGGTGTCATTGGGAAACATTACATGAACTTGAAAATCGTTTTATGCCATAATGAAAATAAGGTTTTTAAGATTAAAAAGAGATTTATAAATTATATGATCTACTAAATTATAACCTTTTTTATATTTAAACACTTCACATTATAGATGCTTAAGTAAATATTGAACTTTAGGTTTCAAGCCATCGAATAAACAAGATATAATAAAAACCAATTTTGCTTTCTTATTAGTATTTGGTATCCTAAATTCTTTTATATATTAAAAAATATAGAAAATGTTTCGTTAATCTAATGATTGTGAGGACCAGTCTAATCGATTGGACTAATTAAATGTTCAAATTAATAGATCAACTAGTTTGATGTTCGGCGTATTCAATATATAACATGTATATTATAATATTAAACATGTACATGTTCATACTTCAATTTTAATTGTTTTAAGTTTATAAGATGCAATTAACCTATCAGAGAGAGTCATGCTTAAGCCCATTCACATAAAAAACAATGAAAAAAATTCTACATATAAATAATTACTACTTTTAATTCATTCATCCATCTATTTATTTTTTTTAACGTTGAAAGATTGTGAATCGTGATTATGATGATGGTTTAACTATGGTACCTACAAATCAACTACTTAATTCATATGATTGCAAAGATAATCTCGTAAAGCGGCCATTGTAAACTATAAATATTTAAATTGTATAAGTAATTGATTAGTTATTATAACTATATACTCAAATGAAGATTATTGAAAAAGCTAGCAAGAAGCTAGACTAAAAGAAGATTACATAGAAAGAAGATATCATCTAATCTAACAGGTCTTTCAGCCACGCGACCCAATTTACATTAACCTTTTTCTAGGCTTTTTCACCGCAAACAAAACAACATTCCTAAAGCTCCAAATATGCCACCACAAAGAGAAGAACGTAGCTTTCAAAGCGAATCTTTGAAAGTTGGCAATCCATAAATTGTTGAACCAACCCTCCCACAATATATGATCAAGCAAATCAGGAATGTGGATATTCCACCACCGTCGAATTAATTGGTATAAACAGAAGCCATCGAACAATTAAAAAAACTTGGTTACGAGATTCCACCTCGTTCACACAGACCAAACACAATGCGCAAGGAAATTTTTAGATGTCTAATTTTTGATTTTTAGCATTTTGATTATTTAGTGATATTGCATTGAGTGTTATAGGAATAATGAATGTTACAAGTTTATTTTTTATTATATTTTAGAAAGAAATACACTGATTTTTACAAGGTTATTGATTAATACACTTTGATTGTTACATGTTAGAGATCATTTTATAAATCAAAAGTGTGTAAACACAATTCACTTAACACTTATCGTTAATATCATGCGTTTATTAGCCCTTCTACATATACGGCTCTTTACTTAGCTTTATAAACACAAATCCATCCACCAAGACGTTTGTTTTGAACTTCATCATAGAATACATTCTCTTTATGTTCTCAGAAACTATAAACACTCTATACTTTATGCAAAAATAATATTATAATATATTACTCGAGTTTTTGGTTGTGACTTATCGCATAAAACATTTAACATCAAAAAAAAAAACTCCATCCATTGAAATCGAATGGGAGAAAAAAGCAAACACCTAGTGAGCAAACTTGTCAAAAGAATACAACTAAGCATATGTATATATATTAAACTTAAATGAGTTGTCATTTAGTTAATTGACAAATTTTAAATAACTAAAAATAAATAATATATTAGATATAAAAGATGCAAGTAAAAGATAACATATGTTCAAGAAAGAAAAAAACACATCCCACATAGAACACATAAGAAGAGAGAAGAAAACAAGAAAAATAATCATCCCATATAGAAAGAGAGAAGAAAACAAAAAAATAAAGAGCCTATAAAATAAAGTCAAAAAGAGATGTTTACCTTCAAGTAAATATGTAACATGAAAATATTAAGCTATAACTTGAATCTAAATCATATTAGAAACATATAACTAATGTTTAAGTTAAATAAGCTTAAAAACTGTAGCTCGTTCGGCTCGTTAAGCTCGACTAGCTCGTTCGGCTCGTTCGACTCTTGATATTTAAACGAGTTTTCGAACGAGCCGAGCCAAATATTAGTTTTTAAAGCTCGGCTCGTCTAAATAATCGAGCACTAATGTTTGTTCGAGATCGACTCGAGCTCGTGAATATTAAGTTCGAGCTCGAGTAAAACGAGCTCGAACTCGAGTAGCTCGTTAAAAGCTCGACTCGTTAACACCCCTAAGAATAGCATTCAACTAGGACGGTTCGGGATGCTTCCTTGCAGCTTGATTAGTATCTTGCACTCGTCTCTGTGATCCTGCATAAACTGCAAGAAAGGACTAATACCAAAAGCATATAACCTGGAAAAAAAGCATTTAGCCAAAATATACAAAACTATACAAATAAACCTAACTCACTTTCATAGGAATCACAGTTGCATTTAGCGTATGCAACAAGCCTTTTAAACCACTTGGTGGCCTAAGTGGACGAGTGAAGTCTCGTGAGGGTTTCCAGAGAACACACCCACAAAGTTTATTTACTAATATACACGGTTTTTAAATGTTTAAAACTTGAATTTTTTTAGATTTCAGAAAGAGGTTAGGTTATGGCGTAACTGGTGGATGGTTACACCGTAACTTGAGTGGTTAATTTTTTTTAAAAATTGGTTTTGTTGTTTACGCGTAACCTGGGAAAGGTATTTAGCCGTAATTGGATGTGGTTTCCGCGCGTAACCTTAGGTGTTTACGCTATAACTGTGCTATAACAAACTTAATTTTACACAAATAGGGTGTTTGAGCCGGTCTTAGTTTTACTCCCTTTTGTTGAAACCTGCATAAAAAAGTTTTAATAAAAAAATACAACCTGTTAGATATGAGTTAAAAGACTCGGTCACCCGTATATTTCTTGTTTCTAATAGTGTAGTTTACTAGTTAATCGTGATGTCTTTCGGTTTTAAGCGGGTACTAATACCACGGTATTTGTTACCTTATAAGCCTCTTCCAACTTTGGGAAGAGGCACGCTAGTCATTTTCACTTTTTTATCTAAACTTTTCTCTCTCTTAGAAAATCCCTTCTCATGTGTTTTCTCTCTCTGTATAATAGCCAATCACAAGAACTCATCACCGTGTTATGAATTTAACGATACTATAATTGGTATAAGAGCTAGTTGGTTCGGGATTGATTTGTGAGGTAAAAATAAGCTATATTTCGAGGCTTATTTTGTTTAGAAAGCCCACGGCTCAAAAGATTATTGGGGCTTATTTGTTGGTTAATCTTGTGGTTTATTCAGCTATAAATGCTAAGGAAAAAGTATTGTTGCTATTACAAGTGATTCTCAAGCCTCAAGATCGAAAACAAAGCTTATAAGGTTCGAATTATTTTGGTGTTCTTCGTGGAGAGTTGCTCGGTATTCTTTTGATCAGGAAGAAAACACATTGATAATTGGAAGGTTACTCTTCATACACCAATTCATAGTGTTACAAGTATTTAGCATTTTGTTGTGGCTTTAAAAGGCTCAATAATGGATTGATGTTTGCTTAAATCGCGTGTAGTGTTCATCGTGGAGAGTTGGTTATTATATTGTTTTCTAGCCGGCGATTTGACAAGGTTAGGGACAAGATCTACGTTTTAAGGAAAAGGTAAGCGGCGGTTTGACTAAGTCAAAGGCGAGTTGACTGGGTCAAAGGCGAGTTGACTGAGTTTAGTGGCGAGTTGGCTTGAAAATAATAGCCGGCGAGTTGGTAAAAGGTATGGCGAGTTGCTAAAACACACGCGACATTGTAAGATTATAGGCGGCGTAGTGCTCCACGGCGAGTTGCTTAGGTTATTGGAGCGATTTATAAGGTTGAAGGCGGTTTGTAAATTATTAGAAATAATACGAACAGAAGCTATTGCTGCGGTTGAAAACTCTTCGGCTGGGTTGCTCAAAAAACCTAGACAGCGGTTTGAGTATTATATTGGCGGCGATTTGTTCAAGGTGGCAGCGGTTTGATTAAAATATAGGAGGCGGTTTGAGTATTATATCCAGACGACACCCCTTTTAGCGACACTTTTTGGCGGAAAAATTAAGTAATTTGTAATCTTTTTTCTATAGCCTTTTTAACTTATTTTTTTTTGACATAGCAAATTCATATTTTTGGTAATAGGGTTCAAAAAAATTTCGGTCGACACCTTTTTAGCGACACTTTTTGGCGGGAAAAATTAAGTAATTTGTAATTTTTTCTTTAACCTTTTTAGCTTATTTTTACATCAAATTTAGATTTTGGTAGTAGGGTAAAATTTATTTTTTCCATAATCCAACTGCGCCAAATTTCAAAAACAAAATCAAACAAAACTAAATACCACAACAATTATTCATTTACGGGTTTTTCTATTGATTTGAAAAAAATCCCGCGTTAAACTTCTTATCGGTTTAAATCTTAGACTTGTAAAATCCCGTGAACGTTAATTGCATCATAACCAATACATAAGATGTCTAATATGTCAGAAGATATTTGGTATGCCGGTTCCGATACACGCCCACCCCACCACTATGCTTGACAGAACAGACTTGATCTTGCACAACGCACTCGTCTTGTTCTTGTCTGGGGAAAAGATAATGGAAGAGAACCTTATGAAATCGGATTATACTGAAGGTCCATTTCAAATTGGGAACGTGCTACAAACTCCTGCTAAAGATGCTCTGAGAAACTGGGGTGCACTTCACTAGGTTTCCAGAACGTGCCTAGAGTCTTTACGACCTTGCTGCTGAAGAAAAGGAAAGGTATAAAGCTGAATTAGTGTTCGAAGATTCTTACTTCAAGGTATACCAAAGGACATTTACCACTCATCAACATTATACTGACGCCATAAGACATTTTGGGACAATGTGATGAAGATGATTCTGGAAGGTTCTGAGTTAACAAAGGATGACAGGGAATCACAATTATACGATGAATTTGAACGCTTCTGTCAAATCAAAGGAGAGACCATTCATGTTTACTATGTTAGGTTTTCGAAGCTCATTAACGACATGAGAAACATCAAGATGACCATGTCCAGAATGCAGCTTAACTCTAAATTTGTGAACAACATGTTACCTGAATGGAGCAGATTCATAACTGAAGTAAAACTCAACAGAGGTTTGAAAGAGTCTAACTTTGATCAGTTGTATGCTTATTAAGCAACATGAGGTGCATTTGCTAATGAGAACAGAATGATGATGGAAAGGTTCATTCAACCAACTAATGATCCTTTGGCACTAGTGTCTAATGCCTCAGTTCAGCAATATCCAACACAATCATCTGAGTCTCCACAATTCTCAAATCAACCATCACTTGTTGATAACTGTCAAATGGACACAGGAAGCACTTCAACGGATAACTTGATTGAAAGCCTAACCAACACACTTGCCCTCCTCAATCAATCATTCAAAGCACATCTTCCTCAAATAAACAATCAACTTAAAACTTCCTCAAACGCAAGGAACAATGCTACGGTTCAAGACGGCAGAGTTGTGGTTCAAGATGTCCGTGGAAGATACAATGCGAATAATCAGGGAAGGCCATTTCAGAGGAACAATGCAAGAGGAAATGTTGAAGCTAGGAATGCTGGAGGTCAGAACAGAGATGGCAATGTGAATCCTGGTCAAGCTAAACCCATTATGTGCTAACTGCAAAAGGAATTCGGGCACATAGCACTGAGAATGAACCACAACCAAAGCGTCTTTGATTCAGACTACTTCAAGACGATAGATGCTGCTGGAGAATGCTCATGAAAATGGGTTGTACGGTGAAGAGTAGTTGTTGTTTCTTGCAGGAGAACATGTCACCCAATTTCTGATTGACGATTGTGGATGATTTGGCACTCAATGTGGACCATGTCTGTGAAGGGTGATCAATGCGATGCTTCGAACTTGAAGTTGGATGTGGGGCTACCCCAACACACAGGACCTGTTCATGGTCAAATTTTCATCTGAAGATCCACATCTACGGGGGATGAAAGCATGGCATCAATGACTCGAAGACTTCGTTTTTGAGGTTACAAGATCATGTTTCCTTTGTAGATCATATGGAGGAGTATCATGGAAGGACACGAGATGCAAAGCGATGTACAAACAACTAAGTTGTTGACTCTAATGTACTATACGACGTGATTAGTAATATCTAGTCGTTTTTATGATCAGTATGGGAGACAACGAAGAACATGTTGTACAAAAGTAATGTACTTCTGTATCGAAAATGTTGCATTGATGTCAATTCTGATGAAATGCTAATATGCATCAGGCGTGTCCAAAGTATGTCAGGCAAATAGCAGGTTAAAGTAGTTAATGAACATTGATTTGAACTGCGAGATATAAAGCACTGGTCGGGGTGTATATGAAACAAACGGGTCCTAGTTTGAATTAACTGCTAGAGAATGAAAGATTGATGGAACAAATGAGAATAATTATCTCTGACCAAATCGAAAGAAACTTCTTTAAATCGGAACTTCTTCTGCACAATTGAAATTCGTTCTTCCTTAACATTCATAGCTCACCTAAATATTTATTACTCCAATTAAATAATGAGGGAAAAGAATCGATCATTTTAGAAAAAGGATTTTAAACAAAAGAAGACAAATTCCTTGAAGAGGTTTTAGACATTAAAGGCTAAAAGAAAGGTTGAAGTAGATTATACAAACAAGATCAGTTGTTTCAATTGGTTCCACTATGATTATCGTAAACCAAAATCGTTTTTATGATGAAACGAACAAGGGTAGCGATAGGCTACTAAAATTTCTTATGTCTCACAGGTGCAAAGCAAGTTCACCCTGCCCTCTATAATGGTTCATGTATTAGTCATGTCTAAATCATGCACGCCCTGTTGTACATGACTCAGGAGGAATACTCTGTGAGATTTCTAGATAACTAGGAAAAAGAATTGCTGGAGAAAATGCAAAGCCCTCTAAGTATGTGTGAAATAAAGTTAGGATGCCCCCCCCCCACAGATTACTCGAAGGAGAACTTCTTGCAACCTTTGTCCACAAAGAAATCTGACCCCAGAACAGATATTTTGGTCCATAGATAATAATGACAGGAAAAAGGCTGAGACCTCAGTTCCAAAACCACTTTCAGCATTGACAGTGTATCCACCCAATACTCCTGTCAAGCTTGTCCCTAGAGTTCTTCCAAACTAAAGTCAAGTGAAGATTAATCTTTATATATTCCACAACTTTGTACGGAATTTGTAATTGCACCCCCCAACCCAACCCCTACCCCACCACCACCCCACCACCCCTTCCTCACCACACCCTCCAAAAACAACCCCCCCCCCCCCCAACCCCCCCCCACCCCACCACCCCACCCCCCCCCTCACCCACCACCCACACACCCCCCCACCCACCCCACACCCCCCCCCCGCACCCCGACCCCCACCACCCTACCATCCCCCACCCACCTCCACCCCAACCCCCCCCACCCCCCCACACACAACACCCCCAACCCCCCACCCCCCAACTCCCCAAAACCACTCCCCCACACCCCACCCTACATACTGCACCCCCACACCCACCCGAACACACCCCCCCCCCCACCCCCACTCCCACCAAACCCACCCCACCCCCCCCCCCTCACCCCACACCCCCCCACCCAACACCCACCCCCCCCACCAACCCCACATTCCCACCCACCATCTCTCCCCCTACCAGCCCACCCCCCAACCCTCCCCCCACCACCAAACCCCCCCCCCCAACACACCCCCCCCACCCCCCCCACAACCACCCCCCCCCCTCTACACCACCCTACACCCCCCCCACCAAACCCCCACACTAGCCCCCCCCACGAACCCTCACACTACCCCATCCCCACCTCCCACCCCCCACCACACCCCTCCCCCCCCCACCCCACCCCCCCCACCCAACCAACCCACCCCACCCCCCCCACAAACACACCCCCCCCCCCCCCCCCTACCCCCCACCCCACCCAACCCCACCCCACCCCCCCCCCCCCACACCCCCACCCCCACCACCCACACCCACCCCCCACCCCAACCTCCCCCAACCCCCCCAACCACCCCCCCCCCACCACCCACCACCCACCCCCCCCACCCCCCCACCACCCACCCCACTCCCCCACCCACCACCCCTACCCCCCTCCAAACCACCCCCCCCCCCCCACCCCCCCCCCCCCCCCCGACCCTCCAGCCAACCCCACCCCCAAACCAAAACCCTGCCATAAAGAGATCACCCCAACAAGGGTATTAAGAAGGGGAAAGAGGTTTTGAGGCAAACAAAAAGATTGTTACGCTTTCTGAAGTTATTCCATTTTTCAAAACTCTTAAAGAAACACTTTGCAGGAGTTCAAACGGCTCTTTTAATAGAAGTTAAAGTAATGGAAGGATAATTTTTTGATCAATGAATGACGACAGGGGGACAGAATACTATAGGCAGCAATGTGCTGAATTTGAAAGAAAAACCTTTCATTGAAAATGAGATCTGATTGCTATTGTTTGTCGAATCAAACTGTTGTAATGTGTGGAAAAATCACGATGTCTAGATCTTGAAATGAGACGATGTCTAAAGTTTAAAATGAGATAAAACATGTTTTCAAAACTTGAAAGGGAATACCTTAAATTAGCAATTGAGTATCAACACCTACAAGAAAAGTTTGACAATAACAAATCTCAAAATGTCAGGATGTTCTCTGGAATATTTAACTCATTTTTCAAGATTAACAATCTAGAAAATCAGATTCAAGAAAAAGACAACGTGATTAGAGACTTGAAAGTTCTAGTCTCGAATGTGAATGACAGAAACTGTGAGCCTTATAATGCTAACGATCGTCATGCTCTATTGAACAAAATGAAATGCGTTTTAAAGTAGAATAGTAAGAGATGAAGCAGCATTTACAAGAAATTGTTGGAAGTTATTCGATCCGCGTGCTTCCATAATGAAAAGGACATCTTCCGTGTTAACACAGATTTGAGGATCTAAAGGCTCATTAGAAGGCATTTGAAGTTGCCGCTAGAGAAGTTCTGTCAAAAACAAAAGTTCTTGTCCTGGTATGTATGCCATAGATGTAGAACAATCCTCCTCGCCTTAAGAATAATAGGACGCTCAATTTATCATTATATCAACCATCTTAAGGATGAATGTAGAAACAGTTAGGGAGATTGTAGAGGATAGTAGAGTAGTTAACCTACTGGATAATGTAATTAATATATGCTTGTCATACACTAAGCTTTTCAGGTATTGGTAGATTATGTTATTGGCACTTGCCAAAGAATTTCACGAAACGATAGCAAGGTTTCTATCCCTTTAACTAGGAAAAAGCAAGTTAATTTTACTGATACATGCAGTTGATAATCTACTATAACACACCAAAACCATGGATGTGAACCAGAAAACTCAATTCTAATGTCAGGTGTTCCTTCTCCCCCCACAGGAGTGTAAGCATTAGTTCCACTCGTGCAAGCAGATCAAAGCTCCTAGAAGCAATTACAAAGTAAATAGGATCATGCCAGCGAAGAGTGTGAATAACAGAAAATTAGAAGAACCATCCTAGAACAAATACAGTCGGTTTGGAAAAAGTGAATCGAGTTATTCTAGCATTAGCTCACTAAGCATGTGGTAATTAATTTGAATTTGAATCTTGTGTGCAAAAGTGTAACAAATGTTTGAATTTTGAAATCATGAAAATGTGTGTTGTTATATTTTAAGCTTTGTGAATGCTACCCACTGTTTTAAAATTGTGCTTGAATAAAGGAAGCAGATTTTGAAACCAAAAGGTAAACTGTCCTAATTACAGTTTGAACAAGACAAGCAGATTTTGGCAACCAAAAGGCAAATGTCTATAACAGTTTGAACTAAGTACCAAGGCAGGTTTATGAAAGCAACGGAACAAATATTTTGATATGTTGGTTATCAATGGGGACCACAGAAAGAAAATTCACCTCAGGAAAATTTAATTGTGGTTATCAATGGAGACAACAGGAAAGAAATTTGCTAGGAGACTAAGCCTTTAAAACTAGGCTTCCTGTGACATGTATACTATGTTCAGCAAACCGACAGGACCCCAAACAATTGGGTACGAAATTCCAAACCCTCCAATTGGATGTTTTCAAATGAGGTGGTAAGATCCATCCTTTGGTATCAGGACTCAGGTTTTCAAAACTCGATTTAGGAGGATATGGTTGGCTCGCTAATGTACCTTACAGCCAGTAGGGCCAGACCTTGTTCTATTCGTGCGGTGTTATTTTTTGTGTGCATCGTGTGTAGATGATATAGGCTAAGCTACCAAAAAACAAACTGAAGCAATCAACGTATCTTTCGGTACCTAAAAGGAACCATAACATGGGGTCTTTGGTATCAGAAGGACAATGCTATGTCACAACAGCTTATGAGATGCGGATCATGCGGGATCGGGATGTAGGATTCGAGAAGAAGTATATGTCAGGAAGTGCCTCAGTTTCTAGGAGATAGATTGTTAGATGGTCATCAAAGAAGCAAAGAAGCACGAATCTCAACAACAGAGGCGGGATATACATTTCAAATGTCTAGTGTTGTGCTCAAATCCTTTGGATGAGATCTTAGGCTAAAAGATACGGCTTCTGTTCATTCAATAAGATTCTCTCTGTACTGTGATAACAAAAGTGCATTGCTCTTAGCTGCAACAATGTCTAGCACTCACGATCTAAGCACCTCGACATACGGACACCATTTTCATTCGAGGCAAGTGGAAAATGGGAGTGGTTGAACTTACTTCGTGGAAACAAACTATCAACTGGCAGATATCCTCACAAAAGCTTTACCAAGAGATCGAAGTTTCGTATTTTACTCCCACGACTTGGATGAAGAGTTTAAACCCCTAAAAACCCTCCAAACGCCTTAAGAAGGAGAGGATGAGTATTGAAGTGTCTCTTGTATCCTTTTGTACATATGTAATTAAAAATAGACTTGGTAAATATTTTAAGGATCATTGGAATTACAAAGTGGTTTGCAATTACTTCAAATTGTAAACCCGTTTCCTCATTTGAAGGAAAGATGGTCGTCTGAAATAAGACAATGTTCCGACAACGGGTAAATTAATTTTATCAGGCATGGATTACTTTATATCCAAGCCATTTGGGATTAATGTAAGTTTCAGTGCATTTCTTCTTAATTCGGGAAGAGAAGTTTTCCTGTTGATAACAAATAATTTTTCTTAATTGATTTTCAAAATTATTTGAGTTGTTAACCACGATGCGTTTAACGTGTTGTTTGAAAATCAATTGGATATTTGACACTCATTCAATGGACTACAACTCTTTCAATATTTGCTAAGCGAAGATCGTGTAAGAGTGTGATAGCTAAGCTTGTGCTATCGGCTAGTACTTACTATGTATGGAAAGAACGTAATGCGAGACTTTTTACCAACAAGAAACAGTCAGCGCCTCAAGTGATTGAAGCTATTGTGTCTTCTATTCGTCTTAAACTACTTTCTTGCTCATTTAAGAAGACTAAAGATGGAATTAAAGCTGAGCATTTGTGGAAGCTTCCAGGGACGTCTCTTATTGAGTTATGATGATTGTTTTGGTCTATGTATTGTTTGTTGGTTTTTTCCCATTGGAGTCATTGGTAATGTATTAGAGGCTTAGCCTAGTGGTATGTCACTAATGGCTCTTAGTAGTTCAAGCATGGCTTGAGGTTAATGTGGCACTTCAGTCACATTCCATTGTACTCAACTAGTTTTTTAGTGTTAATATATTTTACCGGGTTTGATACTCTTACCAAAAAAAAGAAGACATGGGATGCACATTTAATTATTGTTAGAAAAACACAAAACAAATAGTTTCCTAAGTCTATAATCTCCCCGTCACTAGTCGCATTCAAATCCCATAAGGTAAAACGAGGGTCAAGAGTCAAGGGGTCTTCATAATACGCGAGTTAATGCGTATGAAATGTAGTGTGATGCATTAACTCGGGCTTCATCATCAATAATTATGTGCTAAATTTTTTTGAAAATTTGGGCCAAATTAGCACATAATCTCACCAAATACCTTATTTTTATCTCCCTTCCCCCCACTTGAGTTCTACATTGCCCTCATTGTACAAATTGACTTGTAATAGAAATGAGAGATATAAATGTACGGGTTTATATGAACTACCCGTTAATAGAGACGGAATCATCGCCTGCTGGACAAGGCGCAAAAACTATCACTCTACGACATATAAGCTGACTAATAAACACTTGCTTGCATGCTCTTTATTCTCTCTTTTTTTCTTTTCTTTTTTTATTCTTTTTTTTGATGCAAGACAAGGATACAATTAATCACATTACAGACACATATATATATAAGCATCCCCCCACTTAGGATCAACTATCTTCAAAACTCGTCTTTCTTCAAATACCCTCTATCCTAACCCACGACTTTTACCAGTGAAACCAAAATTAACCAACAACTCTCCGATCATGGACTAAGAAACTACAGGGTAGGCTAGGCGATAGGTGTAACGAAACAACATATATTGGGTTACAAATTGAAAGGAAAGGCTCAGCAGGTTATACTAGGGGTATCTTGCACTAAAGATGAGTGCAACAAAGGGTTTAACAAGGGGGTTGAATAATCAGTGTGAAAAGTCAATATACACAAACATAACATGGATGGGCTATTTAGGGTTAATCCTAAAATTTGCCTTTTATCACAGCTACACCGATTACACTAGGTGCAATGCTCATTATTGTGGTCTCGAAAAGATATACCAGGCCAAGTTCTAAAGTCTACTACAGCCACCGGCACACTTATTTTTATTGGATTTATGTATAAGGGGAAAATGGAAGGGCTTATCCTCGCACAATAGAATTATAAGGTAGGTGTGCTCAGTATAGTCTTAACTAGTTAAGTAATGAAAAACATGTCAAAAAAAATTAATGAAACATTTTTCAAAATAAACTAGAAAAATAAAGGCAAGTATAATCAAATGGGTGTTTATTTCTAATCCATTCCCCCCACTTGAATCAAACATAAGCATTGAAACAGGAAGGGCTAGAAATGGAACGGATTACTCCCCTGGATTTGCTCGGTGATATAAAGAGACAACATGCTTTAAGCAATGCTCCAAGTCTTCTTCTTTGAGCAACATCCACCATCATAGGAAACTTCATCATCCAGAATATCATTCAACCAGGACGGTTCAGGATGCTTCCTTGCATCTTGATTAGTATCCCACCACCTCGTCATGTGCATTCCTTGTATAACTGCAAGAAAAGCTAATACTAAAAGCATAAACCTAGACAAAAAGCATAATAGCACCAAATATATAAAACTTTACAAAACAAACCTAACTCACTTTCGTAGGAATCACGGTTGCATTTAGCGTATGCAACAAGCCTTTTAAACTACTTGGTGGCCCAAGTGGACGAGTGAAGTCTCATGAGGGTTTCCAGACAACATACCCACAAAGTTTATTTACCAATATACACGGTTTTGTAAAATTTCAAATGATTTAATGATTTTCAGGAAGGGATTACGGCGTAACCATGGTTTGGATTACGCCGTAATCATGTGGATGATCATTTTGATTTTTTTTTATTAAGTCTAGTTACGGTGTAACCATGGAAAGGATTACACCGCAACTTCAATTATTACGACGTAACTAAGATTGATTACGCCGTAATTGCTGCCATTGGCAGCAATCTTACCACATAATTACGAGAGAAGGTGACTTTGAATTCCGCCCCCTTGCTGTAAGACCCTGCAAAACCAAGTAAGAAATATACAAAACCAACTAAATACAGAAAACAATTAAAAGGATAGGACTTTTGTTTATTTAAAGAGTCGTTAAGTTTGACTCTAGCCTACATCACAGGCCACTTGGACATCTCCACACATGTCCAAACCGAATGTCTCCTCAACCTGTAAGGAGTTGCTCAACCTGCATACTAACAAGCCTATGCATTAAATGTGTAATAAAACTGAGCAAAAAGAGAATCATACATTAGTGGCAATTACTTGACTCGGGAATAAAATTTTAAGGTTCAAGCAATGCCCAAACTATTTTTGGTGTTTCAGACCCAAATACGTCGTAACAAGCACTACCAAGCCACATCATATCCAAGTCTGAAACATATTTTTTTATTTATATTTCACACATGTTACGCCGTAACCAAATGACTGGTTACGCCGTAACAACAGTCAATAAATCATGCAAACACTCAGAAAAGGGAGAAGAACAGAATGTTCAAGCACACATACAAGCACAAACAATCACACATATCAATCAAACAACCAAAAATAACAAAAAACCGTTCCCCAACAACGACGCCAAAAACTTGATGCGTAATTTCTTTTAAATAAAACTACGTCAGGATTTACATTTATAAAACCCTAACTACCTTAACTATTCCTACGCACTAAAGAGTAGTGTACCTTATCGTGTATAGTGTAGTGATTGGTAAGTACGTGTGTCGACCCAAAGAACGGTTTGTGTCTTTAAATGTTTTATTGATTCGGAATGTAACATACGTCCCATATTTATACTAATAGATAAGTATCTCCTATGTATGACTTAAGTCCCTGGACTTTGGGGTATAAAGTGAAACTTCATGATATTCGTGCAACCTTAGTCCTTATGATTTTACGGCGTAACCAAATACACGGTTACGCCGTAACACTCCTGACGCGGCTTTCCTTCTTTAAGAGATATTTTGGTTATGGCGTAACTAAATCATACGTTGTGCCATAACCCTTAGTTAGCAAC